>SNQJ01S0184450.1:18871-36428 GCA_010110895.2 Picea sitchensis
TGATCATCATTTAGTGACTCGGCAAAGAGTTTAAAAGAAGCATAATTGTTTAAGCACGGTAACAACTGATTCACCCCCCCCTCTCAGTTGACTAACATCCCTTCCAAAAATTTGAGGTAAATTTTGGATCTGTGTCAGACACAATTGTCTTGGGTATGCCATGTAATCGAGGAATTTCTCTCATATAAACATCAACATTGTTGGCTTCCTTGTGAGTGAGCTTAACTGGAATAAAATGGGCAACTTTGGTAATCTTATCCACCACTACCATGATAGAATCATGTTGCTTGTTTGTTTTGGGCAGTTTGGTGATGAAATCCATGGTTACAACTTCTCATTTCCACTTAGAAATGGGTAATGTCTATAGAAAACAAACTGGGTGTCTATGCTCAGGTTTTACCTTTTGAGATTCCAAACATTTGGCAATAAAATCAACAACTTATTTCTTCATGTCTGACCAATAATATTGTCTCTTTACAGTTGCAATAGTTTTCTGATAACCTGGGTGCCTAGCATAAGGTACATTATGCATTTCTCACAATATAATATTTTTCAATTCATGGGAATTTGGTACATAAATTATTCCCCGGTACATGAGAATTTCATCATTATCTAGCTTGTATTCTTAAATTTTTTGCTACAAATTACCTTGCTATAATTTTGCCACTAATTCCTTGTATTGCAAATCTAATTTTGCAGCCTCTAAAATTATGTGTTTCAAATCTGATTGGTGCATGCTAATGGTTGTAACATTCAATTCATGCACTCTTCTATTGCGTGCATCAGCCACTTTGTTTTCTTTCCCCTTGATATGCGTTATATCAAAGTCATATTCACTTAGAAATTATAACCATCTGCTTTGTCTAGCATTTAGAGTTGGTTGATCAAATAAATATTTCATACCATTATGGTCTATCCTCAACTCGAACCTTTTCCCCATGAGGTGGTGTCTCCATTTCCTCAAGGCATGCACTATGGCTACAAAATCCAAATCATGAGTGGCATAGTGTCTTTCCTTCTCCTTCAACTTTTTTGATTCATAACATATAACAAACCCATTTTGATAAGGACTCCACCAAGTCCTTCTTTACATGCATCTCTGCATACAATGAAGTCTTGATTTGGGTCTGCAATCCTTAGTATTGGAGCACATATTAATAATTGTTTCAAGTGTTGGAACCTCTTTTCACAATCCAATGTCCACTGAAAATTCACACCATTCTTTTGCAAGGAATGATTGGGTGTGCAATCTTTGAGAATCCTTCAATAAATATCCTATAGTGTCCTACAAGGCCCATGAAATATCTGACCTCTGTCACATTGTTTGGCACTGACCATTATCTAATGGCTTTTATCTTCTCAGGATCCATTTCTATCCCATCCTCTGAAATGATATGTCCCAAATAATGAATTTGATTCTGATCAAATGAGCACTTGCTCAATTTGGCATACAACTAATGCTCCCTTAATACTTGCAACACCATCCTCAAATGATGCTCATGCTCTTCTTTTGACTTGGAATATACAAGTATTTCATCCAAAAAGACAATGACAAGCTAGTCTAAATATTCTCGAAAAACACCATTCATTAAGCACATGAAAACAACTGGTGCATTTGACAACCCAAATGGCACCATTGTGAACTCATAATGACCATACCTTGTCCTGAAGGCGGTCTTGTTGATATATTCCTCTTTAATCCTTACCTAATGGTATCCTGACCTGAGATCTATCTTTGAAAATATATTTTCATCCTTCAATTGATCAAATAGATCATCAATCCTTGGAAGAGGATACTTGTTCTTTACACTCACTTTATTCAACTGTCTGAAATCAATGCACAATCTTAATGTCCCATGTTTCTTCTTCAAGAACAAGACTGGGGTACCCCAAGCTGACACACTTGGGTGTATATACCCCTTCTTTAGAAGTTCTTCAAGATGCATTTGCAACTCCTTCAACTCTGGTGTACTCATTATGTAAGGAGTCTTTGACACTGGAGCTGCTCCAGGCATTAAATTTATAGAGAAATCAATATCTCTCTTTGGGGGTAGTCCTGGTGCCTCCTTGAAAACATCTTCAAAATCTTCCAGGACTACATGATGTTCCAAATTTGGCACCTTATATTTAGGTGTCTCTTCCATATGAGCTACAAATATTTGACACCCTTTTTTGTAACATTTCTTCAGTTGCAATGCTGAAATTTCTCTAATGGTTACTTCCACAGTGTTCAGTCCATTCATGTCCATAAGACATGAATTAACGATCTCATTAACTTTTCTTTTGGCTCCGGTAGCCATCTGCACCAACCAGGATTTTCCATGCTCGCTTCTTGGCAAATGCAAACTTTCCACCATCTTAGGATCTATATAACTATGAATAGCTCCTGAATCAATTAAAATAGAAATGGTTTGGTTGTTGATCATACCTTCCACTTAAATCATATGTGACTGATACTCTATTTTCTTTTTGTCTAGGGATGCATAGATCCCTGGTACATTTCTTCCCATGTACTCCACTATTTCATTTTGTTGTACATTGTGAACAGTACTCACTTTTTCACTTCTGTGGGGACAATCTCTGAACACATGATCTCCTTTACAACCCCAACATTGAATAGGTGGCTTCCTTGGCCTTTGACCCCCTTTTCTCAATCATTATGGGTTCTCTAGAATTTGGTTGTCCCTAAGTGTTATTTATGAATAATGGTGGCTTAGTTCCCTTCTTCCTCTGATCCATATTGAATTTATTTTTGTCTTCCCAAGATTTTTGGAAATTTGGCCTTGATTTTTGCTGATCATATAGGCATTTAGCTTTCCTTATGGTCTCCTCCAATGTATTAGGATCATCATACTTTATTTTTTCACTGATGAATGATGGCAATCCACTCAAATACCTCTAAATCTTAACTGTCTCATCCTTGATGAAAGAAACATACTTTAGCAGTTCTAAAAACCTTCTCTCATATTCATCTATGGTCATACTCCCAAGCTTCAGTTCAAAGAACTCTTTCATTTTCTTGTCATAGTATCTCTTAGTCAAGTATTTATTCTCAAAATACTTCTTGAATTCCCTCCAAGTAACACTTTTATATTTAATGTGTTGCACCTGCACAAGTTGATCCCACCACATGGATTCATTTCCCTTGAGTTGATAAGTGGAAATTATTCCTTCTGCATGAGAAGAATAATTATGAAATTGAAAATACTTTCTCATGCCCAGCAACCATGTCTCTGCATCTTCATCCTTCTTGTTCTCACCATCAAATGTAGGAGGTTTGACTTTGTTCATTTCTCCTCGTAGCTCATCCACCCCAGACCTCCTATGCATTCTAGCAAGGGATGGACTTGAGATGTTGTGTTCTCTCTTATTGGAATGAGTCGGGGAGTTATGGTGATGACTACTAACACTTATTGTTCTTATTTTCTCATCAGGAGACCTATGACTTCCTGATTTTCTTGAGCCAGTTTCCTTATCCAATTTCTTTTCTATTATGTTCAAGATCTGCATTAGCTTCATGTTGAAGTCCTTTTGTTGCTCCTTGGATCTCACAACCCTTTAATTATCAGCTTTATGGACTTGGACATCCTTATACAAATTTTTAATGGTCTCTACCATATTCAAGTTTCCATCCCTTTCTTCTCCATGTCCATTGGAGTTTGTTCCTTAAATGCCCAAATGGACATCCATCCCTCTGATCTCATATTCCTGGCTATAAGTCCCATGTGCATATTACATTTCTCTAGACTCTTTGTTTATCCTGATCTGATCCAGTTGTTGTTAACTCTTTCCAATTCCTACTTCCATGCTCAATTCTGAATCTTGCGAATAAAGTTATGGTTATTTGAAAATTTCCCATTAATTCTTTTGTTCACACTTCAAATTGGCGCAACTCTGCACTATAATTATGAATTTTCACACCTACTCCATTGGATTTTTCATAGGATCTCAATTGGGTTTTTTCATTTACATATTTTGGACAGTCCTTCCAAGTTTCACCTCTTTCTGGGTTCTGGGATTGTAGTCACAGCCTACTGAAGTTCTAGGAAAATTCATGTTTTTGGTCTAGAATGCTACAGGTACCTTCTATGCCATATTAAAAAAATTTACATGTCGAGAAATTTAATTCAGCTATAGGAATGTCTTATATGGTTCAATATCTTTCCATTGACTACTCATGTGCCTCAATCTAATTCTAGAGCATAAAGTTATGGCTCTTCGAAGTTAGTTGGGTCTTAAAATTTACCCTCCATTGTTTGTGTTGTAAATTTCTCATAAAAGCTATGTTTACGAATGGTTTACACTAGTAGAAATATCTCTAGTGGTTTTTGAGTAGATAAAAACGTTGTTAAGGGCCTAAAAAACGTGCTGCAAAAAGATGGCGTTCAAACAGTATAAAACGTCACAGAAAAGTGTTGTTTTTTTGTTGTTGTTCACCATCCAAACGACTTTGTGCGCACAATTTTCAACCTATACACCCATATTTAGCATGCACAATAACCCCACAAGGTAATTCATGCTCCGTGCACCTATAACCATTATGCATAACTTCTTTGTCGCACCAATAACTGACACACACTACTTTTGTGTCTCGCACCAATATCCACAGTGCAAAATTTTTGTTCTTGCACTATTACCTGTTGTGCACAATTTTTGTATCGCACGTTTATATTTTGCATGCATTTCACTCTACGCGCTGCACCATGCCAAATTTTAGTACGCCCTATGTGCTGCACCATGCCAAATTTTTAGTACGCCCCATGCACCACTACCCATACACCATTAAGTAAACTGTCATGCAATAGCATAAAACCACATCGCACGCACACCAACAAAATTCCACGCTTCTACCAATAATGACACCATCGTAATTCATTATTATGTGTGCACACTACACACACCTTATTATGCTTATGCACGCCGCGCACCAGTATTACACATACATCACTCAATCTCTAATCACAGAATAAGCAATTTAAATACACGCACCGCGACACCTCAATATTCATACCTAAAATTTAGTGTGTGCACCCACAAACCAACATTTTTATACCCCGACACTAATTTAGAGGCGCATTAATGCGACACCAAATTTTTATGCACTGAGCTAAATTTAGCGTATGCACTGGGTACACCAACATTTTCCACGCAGTAACGTAAATTTTAGCACAGACTCTAATATATGTTTCCTCCCAAAGGCCTAATTTTTTACCATATAGGTATTCAACCAAGTGAAATTTGTTCAATTTCACCCGATAACACCAATTCAACCTTTACAAATACTAATCAATGTGGGTTGACATTTCTAGAACAAACTTACCAAAAATCAATTCATAAATTGAGAATTTTAATCAACTAATATCGCCCCATCTGTCATGGCTTCACTCAGAACTTCAAATTCGACCAATTTCTAGGTTTGAATTTGCTAGACATATATTAAATCAATAATACCTCACCACTTGGTCAATTTCTCAATTTTCTCAGGAATTTAACAACATAAATTGGATCTTTTTCCCAACTTCACACCATTGTTGTTACTTTTTACTTCATGGGTGCTTTCGAATCCTGAAATTTGGCCAATTTTGAAATCAAACTCAGAAATTTCACGAAACTCAACTTGTTTCTACCTAACTAAAATTGTTGAAAACCCAAGCTCACACACCATACGTAACGTCCCCTACCACCCATGTCGGGCCATGCTACCCATAAAATGATTTTATTCTCTCTCAAACATATTGTAACATACCCAACATCCAACCCAGCTATGCCACATAAATTTTTCAACTTGCATGCAATTAAAACATATACACGTAGAAACTCCTTAAGTAAATTTATATATAAAATGTAAACATACAAATACATTATGTAAAATCAATGGATTAATATTGAAATAATAGTAAACATATACATGCATCATCTATACAGGAAATGCCCATGAAATAAAGACAGTTATAAAACTACACATATGGTAAACCCATAAAAATAAACATCTAATAATAATGCAACATGTAATTTATCACACAATTGACACTTATCTTTGTAACAATATCACTAATTATACAAACCTTCCATGAACCTCCCAAAATTTTGTGGACCACACCGCCATCAGCTCTCAACATGGTCACCCCTCGGAAGCTCTGACTCAAACTCTACCCGGGTAAAGGATTCCTAACCAAGATAATGGATCACGAGATTAGGAAAGACTCTGCCACAGGTGCCAAATCACACTAGTATCCTATAGTCCCTCATTCCCTGCATGCCCGCCCCACCTCAAGAATTGTGCCCCTTCTCTACATAACAGTCCTTCGACTGCCCCACATCCATTCTAAGGCTTCAACAACAAAGCTGTAAAGGGAAGTCTCTGAGTCCTATAGTTGTAGCTTATCACCTTTGGAAATCAATTCCCAAAAATTCCCAACAATTCTCTCACCCAGAGAAATTTCACTGGCCCAAATTACTAATATCCTATGGGCATGACAACCCACCTCTTTCAATATCCCACTAAGCCACAACCCGCTTTTAGTCCAACTCCCAAGCAATCCGTGTACACAAACCCAGAGATGGTTACTATACATGTTGGCACAGTGACATGAAGGTATGGAGGACAACTCCACCGAAAGGAGTAAATGCTCATGGTATTGGTCGGAATGGATGACTCAATGATGGAAGGAATATGAAAATGAACTAAGTCCAAACTATAAGTATGCATGTTCCTAACTTGACACTTTTCATGTTGGGAACTACTTTTTCCCACTTGCCCCCAACCTTAGAACTTAGGATAAATAATTATCCATACTTTATATTTAAGAAATATTAATATAATATTCCTTTTGGCTTAAGCTCCCTAGCTTAGCTCCCTTTTTCTTTAACTTTTATCCCCCACCCTTCCCTAACTAGTGGAGTTTAGTCCCCATACTCTTTTATCATGGCCTGGGCTTGTGTGCAAAGTGATGTATTTTATATTACTTATGAGACATATACAAATATAGGCTCATCGACCTTTAGCATCTAGGCTCTCCTCGGCCTAATCATCACAAAACTTACTCACCAAATTCTAAGGAAACATCGTGATATACAAAAGTCTCCCTAGGGCCTCAAATCGTGCTCCACTTAAGTCAGTTGTTCACTTATATCCTACAATGTGCACATTTCATCATTTCACTGCATAGTACATGTGTGCACTAAACCATGGATGGTGCATACAAAAATGATATCAAACATCTCACCGTGACACGTGCATATTTTCATTCTACATTTACAATTGGGTTTGGCCTAGGGATTGTCACAACTGGTAGAGGAAGAGAAAGAGGAGGTTTTGGAATAGGAAGAGGACCAGTGGTA
Organism: Picea sitchensis; assembly: GCA_010110895.2. NCBI lineage: Eukaryota > Viridiplantae > Streptophyta > Pinopsida > Pinales > Pinaceae > Picea > Picea sitchensis. The sequence goes on from SNQJ01S0184450.1 coordinate 26,213, forward strand.
TGCCAAAAATTTCAACAAACTGTGACACTATGCGTAAGAGAATTTCACCATCGACATGTATGTATTGTCGCATTAGATCATGACACAAAAACAATGTCCTACACTATTAGGGAAGATTCAGAAAGAGAAACTGTAACAATAAGAATGTTCAGTGGATACCAAGAGAAGCAAGGAATGAAGATATTAAAGAAAGCTAGAAAATAAGTCTTGAAGCTAGAAATTACATCGACATCAACTGTGCAAAGCATAATAAGGAAGTGCTAGAGTACGAAATGCCTCCATCACTAGATCACACAAAAGAAACACAGCACAATTGGGACAAGGCACAATTAAAATGTTTTGAAATCTTGTGTTAGACTACTAAATAATCCATCCTCCTGTTAAATTATTATAAAATATTCTAGAAAGATGTAGCATAGAAGGTGAAGGAAAGCTAGGGAAAAATGTACCAATCGCAAATAATCACCTACATACAAAAAGGAGAACAAGTAGGGAATTCAAAATGAATGCCAACATTGGAGATTTTAACATGGGATATAATTACACTAGATTTAGGATCCGAAGTAAACGTATTACCTAAGAAGACATGGCAATGTGTATGGGAGAACCCACATTAGGATATTCAATTGCTCCGCTTTGAAACTAGAAAATCAACACATAGTTCTACCCAATTGGAAGACTAAAAGGAGTAATAGTAGACATGGATGGAGTACGGATTAAAGCCAACTTTGAAGTAATCGATATTGTGGATGTGGATGATTTTAGGGCTAAATTCTCACCATGGGCTAATTTTCCATGGTTTTTCAAAAAACTAGATTCACTATTTTAAAAATGATTCGCCTAAATTCTATAAGATAAAATTATTTTACCTTTAAAAATCGCTTAAACTTTTATAAAACTGTGATAAAATCCTTGAAATTTGATTATTTTACAAAAATATCGCCAATCATTTATAGTTGGAATATGAAGGATTAGGTAAGATTCATTACATTTATACATTTTAAAATAAATTTCCATCCTTAAAATCATCCCTCGACAAGGGATGGCACAACACCCATCCAACATTTCTTGGCTTTGATTGGGTGTTTGATAAACTGTGCCATAATAAAACTAAAGATGCGGAAGATGACCTTCAATTCAAGAGAAGACAGAGTCATTGCGTCATTGAACCCATCAAAAGGAGAAAAGTTTGTAGAACCAACTTGTTTGCACCGAGGAGTTCAACCGCCAGGCCAAAACAACTGTAAGGATATGATTCATTACGTAAACCCAACCGCAGATGGGATAATTAATTGGAGAAGCATCACCTCATGTGCTAGGACTCCGATAATCGGCTTAGAAATTGATTGAAAGAGGTTACACCGGCATCCACAAGAATATGTGCAAGAATAGACCGCGGAGTAAGATGGGTAGGTATGAGATAAGGGAACCTCCCACCCATGGTGTGAATAACCTAGAAGAATTCATAACATGGTACGAAGATGAAGTGTTAGAAAACCAAAGGCTCTTATCCCCGATATATCACTCAAGGAAACACATGTAAGATGGTGGGGCACAAACAAATAATGAAAGACCGGTACCAATCTAAGTACCATCAGCATCGCTAGGTTTGGCATGTAACAAGGAAGAACCATCTAGAGAAATAGCGGGATGACTGTGGTGAACCAACAACACTTGAGAAGTACATAACACCAAGGGAGGATGACACCAGCGGAGGACTGGCCTTGTCATTTTGTTTACACATTAGAAGGCATCCCAAAACCTGCATGCACTGTGAACCTGAAAAGGAACTACGAGATGGATAGTATTATAGCAAAATTTTACAAATAATTCTCTCATTTGAGAACCAGGAACCCCACATAGACTCAACGCTTCAAACAAACCGCAGGTGCATATTCGAACCATAAGTTGAACTTATGACATAAAATCAACAACGTAAATGCATAAACGTTGAAAGAACCATTGTGATGCTACCACGTGTAGGAAAAAAGCAACTTAATGAAGAGGCCCCAGGTAAAATTCAAATAATAGAAATTGAAGGTGAAAGAGATGTGGAAGGTCCACCTCTAGAATCATAGGTATTTGTCACGCCGATCAAGGTGAAGAAAGTTAACATTGGGACAACCAGAATCCCAAAATGGCCAACATTGAAGACTAATCACGAACAAATGTGAGAAATCAATATGTATAAGCATCGCGACGAAAGTACAATGACCCATTCCAAAAACTTAAAGAAATGAAAGGGAATAAATATGAGAAGCTAGGAGAGATGAAGATACCCTCAAATCAGGCTAGACCAATCAGACAATGACCATATATACCGAACTTAATATATAAGCAGAAAGTAGTAGCATAAATTGACAGGATGTTGGAGGTCAGAATCACAAAACCAGTGGAGGAATCTAAATGGCCAACCCTCATGGTAGTTCAAGGGAATAATCGAGGGATAAGGATGTGTCAACCCTCAGGAAGAATGATGATTTCCTTCATGACCCTTTCCATACCCCTTCACAGCTGCATGAGGTAATAGAGAATGTAGGAGGCCAAGAAGTGTGTACCTATTCTGATGGATTCACAGGTTACCATCAATTCAATATAGGCCCAAAATATAGGTACACAAACAATTCTTCCACAAAATGGGGATCCCACCAAGCATTAACACTCATGCCATTTCGGATAAATAATGAACTTGCCATATTTTCAAGAGTAGTCAGAGTTTCTTTAAAGAATTCATCCATCAATTTTAGAAGTAAGCACCTCAAGATGATTAAGCGTATATAGTCTCACAGCTGAACCATGTAGAGGTGTTAAGGTTGATGTTAGAAAGATGAATGTAGTGTCAAATATCGCTAAATATCAAGAAGTGCATATTTAAAACACCTTTTGGGACACCTGCTGGGCCATATAGCATGCAAACAAGGGTCGCTAGTAGATCTTGCAAAGATTGCAAGTTGATTGTGAATCTACCACCACCAAAGCTAGTATGCTAGTTAAGAGAAACATTGGGATACATAGGATTAAGACATTAAATTCATAAAATGGTATGAAAAGATCATTACGCCAATGGAGAAACTATTGAGGAAAGATAGCAAATTTCAATGGAATGAGTGGGATTGTCAACGCAGGATTGGATTAATTCTAAAAGAGAAGATGGTAATATCACTAATACTAGTATTCCTGTGATTAGAAAATATATTTCACGGCATGCAGATGCACTCTGGGAAAGTAATTTGAGCTATTATGATGTAGCCGTGGACAACTAAATTGACCATCCTATAGCATTTGCCAACAGAAAACCTGCTGATTCATAGTAGAATTACAATACCACATAAAGAGAAGGAATAGTTATGGTTTATGCACTCCATAAGTTTAGACATTACTTAATCGGGTAAACATTTCAAGATGTTTACGGATCATTCAAAATTTTAAATACCTAGTCAATAAGCCGCTATTGGGGAGAATTTGTAAAATGGTTATTGTTGTTCCAGGAGTTTTATTTTGAAGTAATATTCAAGCCGGAAGTTGAATGTAGGACCTGAACACCTATCAAGGATCACTAATGGAGAGGGACCCATTTAACTTAGAGGACAACTCGATGCATAATTATTTTCACCAAATAGTTGGTAACACTTTTGATATCATTCAATACTCTGAGTACAAGGACCGGTGCCACAAGAATTGGAAACACCGCGGCGTAAGAAAAATCTGGTAGTCCAAGCGACAAACTATCAACAATCGATTGTGGTGGACACTTATATAATATGGTGCATATGTAATATTGAGATGTTGTGTGTTAGAACATGAAAGGCCAAGGATTTTAGTAGAATCCCCCGAGGGAATAGCAGGAGGACATTATGCGTGCAAAGCTACCACACAAAAGGTAATGCACACAAGACTATGATGGATGACCGTTCACAAAGATACAAAGAACTACTTCCAGAGATGTGATGTATGTCAGAGGGTTGGTAGACCTAATAGACAAGACGAGATGCCCCTAAGACCACAAGTAACCTTGCAGGTATTTAACAAATGGGAAATATACTTTGTAGGACCAATTAACCCACCAATGAAGAGGTTAGGAGCAAGGTATATCATTACTGTGACAGAGTATCTAACAATATGGGAAGAAGTAGCACCGGTAAAATATTGTAGCGCAGAGACATCAACGCACTTCCTGTTTGAGCAAGTCATCACTAGATTTGGATGTCCAAGGATTCTGATGAGTGACCAAGGCACTCACTTCATTAACAGTACTATTAGGGATATGACCAAGGAGTTTGAAGTCTATCATCAAAAGAGTACACCATATCATGCTCAAGAAAATGGAACAGTGGAAGCATTTAATAATATCCTAGAGAATGCATTGACAAAGATATGAAACGTCAACAGGGATGATTGGGACTTGAAGGTACTAATAGTACTATGGGTGTATAGGAATACATGCAAAAATTTGACAGGACAGACACCATTCAGGTTGGTGTATGGACAAGAAGCAGTGGTTCAATTAGAATTTTTGGTCCCTAGCATGTGCATAGCAACAATCACCAACATGACAGAATGTGACACAATTCAAGAAAGGCTAAGTCAGTTGTTGGAGATGGAAGAAGATAGAATCCTAGAAGGATTTCACCAAGAAGTACATAAAGTAAGGGACAAATCTTGGCATGAAAGACATATAAAAAGGAAGATTTTCAAAGAAGGAGACCTAGTCTTGGTGTACGAAAGTGAATTTCTTCAGCACCTAGAAAAATTCAGAGTACATTGGTTGGGACCATATGAAGTAAAGATTGTCACAGATGGAGGAGTTGTACAATTCAAATATTTAGGAGGTACAAAATTCTGAGGAATTATCAATGGGAGTCAACTAAAGTTGTATAGGGACAGTCGACCTCCTAACATTTAGAAAGTTTCTATAAAAAAAGAGAGAGAGAATAATTCAATGCACATGGAGAACCGTGACAGAACAGAACTGGGAAAAACAGAATGGGGTTCAGTAAGAAAAAAAGAATTTGAAAAAAAATGACACGTAGAATATTGGTTCAATGAGTAAAAAGGTACCATGCAGAGGAAGTATAACGAAAAGGGGAAAAAGCAGAAAGCATTAGTGCGACACACCTAGCATTTCCCCGACATGCTATAAAGTCGGAAAGAGGGGAGAAAACTGGCCCATTGTGATTTTGGCTAAGGAGAAAAACATCAAGTCGAGCGGAAGAATGATTGAAGTATGTAATTTCGCTATTAACCAATGAATTGAGAGTTTTTTAGTTGAATCTAACCACTATGTCACCACTGCGAGTTGGAGCACCAAGAAGAATTGGGCGAAGCACCCAGAGTACTACACAGGGACCACAAGGTTGAACTAGTGAGATGCTGACAGTGGTGTATTTGGAAGAAATCCACACACCAAAATACAAGAAAACCACTTTACATGTGGAGGAGGAACAAGAATCCACACAGTAGCCCAAACAGCTAGGAGAGGATGCCATGCAAATGAAACCCGACACGAGTAGGGAAAAAGGGCCACTGGGAGCAGAACCAACCATGGAATCCACACAGAAGGGCCTGGAGCTGGAACCAGAGTAGGAAAATGAGTGAGATGGGGGAGTACCATCCCCACAAAGGAAAAAGAATATGCGAGAAGAAACCAGTACGAAGGGTGTATGATGCAGAACCCCCCTTCTCCCCTCAGGGTTGATGACCTCCCAGTCAAGGATCGATCAATATACTGAGTCGGATTGACTCTTTGGGTCTCTTCTAGACCTCAAGATCAATTACATAGGTCCTTTCTCCAAATGCATAGGTCGTATGAAACCCACGGGCCCTCTCCTAAGCGCTATTCAAATTTCAATGTCTGATGGGCGCTAGCTCTTCTCTGGCTAAGCCCCCTCTTCCATGTGACCACTGGCTAATACCACGCTCTTAACAAAAAGGTGCTTCGCGAGATCACGATTCGGGTCTTTTCATTCGATCCAACTCCCAATCATCCGATCTCTGAACTTCCGAAGTGGGGCCTAGCTCATGTTAGGTCCTCCCTTAATCTTTGGTGATGTGACCCCTCACTATGACTTAGGGCCAACCACTCGAGCGCTTCACAGTTTCACGTTTTGCGTCTCCGAAATATTTGTTTTCTTGTCCTCCCAATTTCTGAAATCTAAAATCTAGGCTCCACTTACATCAGATCAATTGACCACAATCCATGTGATCCGACTGTCCTGATTTCTCCTTCGTGTTTCGGGATTTCGCGTTTCGTGATATCAAAGAATAGCTTCCTCCATGCTTTAGACTTCCTATTTCCCAAAATATCCTTCCATCATATCGATGGTCATCAACTCTTCGTAATCCGATGGTTGATATTAATTTTTGAATTTGGGTTTCGCAAGTTATTTACCCTGTGTACTCCCAAAGGATTAAAGTTCATGCACTTACCTCTGGATCCTGTTAGAACTCTGTAAATTTGTTTTGGCTGATAAAAAAATGACATGGGTAATTGTTTCAACCTACTTTAGAGTTGAAACACTAGCCTTCTCAACTCAGAGAGGGCTCTCTCATGTCACTTGATATTTCTTTAGGAATTGGTGGCTAGATTTGGTTTGTTTTGGAGGTTTTTAATAAAATTGCTAGAAAATAAGGGGAGGAACACTCATGGATATGGAGTCAAAATTCTGAAAGTGAATGAAAACAATTCTCAGTTGATAGAACTCTCTAGAGGATAAAGGCTAAATGAGGCAATGAATCTGAGTTATTCTTGAATTTAAATAGAGTGTAGGAGGATAAAGGAAACAAATAATTGCATCAGAGCATTATTGAAATGAATTCTGAATTATTTAAGAAGACAATCACGTAGTTTAAATTTCTTAAGCCAAGAGCATCGTAAGATGAATTATGGGCCTTTAACTATCCAATTTAAACAGAAGAAGATGTAAATGAAATGACAGGTCACATAAAATTTATACGATGAAGGTAAACAAATCTCATATCACCACCCTTTAGAATCTTTTCATAGAGACTTCAAAATCTTCTACATTTATATTCAATTCAGCTTCAAAAAATTACAAATAGAGTTTGAAACAACCAAAAGGTGATCTTGCACTTCTGCCAACATTAATTCGTTCAAGTATCCCAGTATTTATACAACTTGATTACAATGGCTGAAACTAAAATGTTTCAACTTCTAAAATAGATTAAAACAATTTCAACTGACAGCCTCTGTATATGAATCGTTTTACAATGATTACTCAAAAATATGTTTCAAAACTAGGAACGGATTTCTCTGACTGCCCAGCTTCCTTTACGACATCTGTCTTGCTTTGATATTCTATCGAATCTGCAAATTTGATGACACCTAGAGATCATTTACTAGTATTGGGGAAATTTCATTTCGTCTTACCTAGCCACACGATTTCCTTCCATTTTGAGTCAGAGGGAATTTCGTAATCCATATTCTCTTTAATCAAAATATCTAGGTCAATGCATGTGGTGTAGGACATAGTCGGAAATCCCACCTTCACTATTTTAAATTTTTTCAAAATTTCAAAGTCTGTAGCCAAATACTCTACCAGACTTGGGCCTTTCAAACTTTCATCCATGGCTTCAAATTTGGAATGGTCCATCCTGCACTGAGTGAGGAGAAAGTTGTAGTCTTCTTGATTGTACAATGAACCCTTGCCATCCCAAAATGATGGGAGGCCCTTGATAAAAAATTATTTGAACATATCTTTAAACTCTTGTATATTTGTCTACATTTGTATAGCTTTATTCTGAACTGATTTGAGCAGGTTGTGCTTGGTGATGATCCTCTTAGCGCAAATGATCAATGAAGTTATGTCCTTTACCCCAATAGTCTGAAGATTAGCAGTAGGCATAGAATTTAGTAATTCATATCATTGTGGGCCCATTCTGAGGGTTTATTGGCTAATACTTCATTAACAATAGTGTTGGCATGTTTTCAGGTAGGTGTGCTTGTCATTGATGGCAAGTTCAGAGTATGCAGTGATGACAAAATAGGGACAACATAATCTTAGGAGGATAAGTGCAGAGGTGCATGCAGAGTGCAAGAGTGTGCTTGATCATTTGATGGTTTATAGGTAGGCAAGGAAGATCAGGGATAAATTGATCTGACTCCATTTCGAAGTTTCAGATACCGGGAGGTGGAGGTGTCAAGGACACTCACGACAAGTCTCAGAATCGCGAAATGAAAAACGCTGAAATCCCGAAAGTAGGAGACAGTTCTGGATACCGAGAGTTGAAGTGTCAAAACACCTCACCATAGGAGACCCAAAATCACAAAATGTGAAACGCCGAAATCCCGAAAGCAGGAGACAGCTTTGGATATCGGGATTTCAGATACCGGGAGTTGGGGATGTCAAGAACTCTCACTACAAGAGTCCTGGAATCATGAAATGCGAAACGCCAAAATCCCGAAATAGGCACACCAACAAAGAATGTCGCAGACCGGGAAATAACTCCATTTCGGGGTCTCGGATACCGGGAGTTGAAGTGTTGAAACACTTCATCACAGGAGTGACAAAATATCGAATCGTCAAAACGTGAAATGAAAAAATCCCAAAATAAGCACATCAACAAAGAGCTTCGTAGACCGGGAAATAACTCCATTTCGGAGTCTCAGATACCAGGAGTTGAAGTGTCAAAACACTTCACCACAGAAGTGTTGAAATGTCGAATCGTCGAAATGCGAAACAACGAAATACCGAATATTTGATCCGAGTCCATTTCGGAGCTTCGGATACCGGGAGTTGGAGGAGTTAAGCATCGAGACTCTTCACCATAGGAGTCCCGAAACGGTGAAATGAGAATTTCCAAAATGTCGTTGATCTGACTCCATTTCAGAGTTTTAGATACCGAGACTTGGAGTTGTCAAGAACTCTCACATCAAGAATGCCGAAATCGCGATATGTGAAATCACGAAGAGATTTGGACCATCGAATCATCAAGAGTGTGGACCATTGATCCGACTACATTTCATAGGTTCGGATACCAGGAGTTGGAAGAGTCAAGAGTTGAGACTCTTCATCAAAGGAGTCCCAAAATTCTGAAATGCGAAATGCCGAAATGCGAAATGTGAAAACACCTTTTTGGTGTAAGCCTTGGTCACCGTCGGAGGTCACATCGTCGAAGAGCTATAGAGAAGAGCTCGAAGATACAAGCTCCATTTCAGAGTTTGGGACATGGAGAATCGAGACTCTTCACCACAAGAATGTCAAAATTCCGAAATGCCGAAACAGTGAATTAAATGCAAGACCCTACGAACTCCATCCAACAGTGCAGGTAAACTTGCATATGATCGGAGGGATACTATTGCACTTCACAGTGTAACTGCCAGAATCGACTAATGGTTTCTGCCAGAGGAATTCAAGAGGCTCGAGGATGATCGCCAGAGAAGATGAAGAGGCTCGAGGCATCTTCCAGTGATTGAATACTATTCTTAGAGGTGATTGACAGATGGATGGGTGTTGAAGCTTTCAACTGCAATAGAGAGGATTAGCTTGACTATGATAGAGAAGACGAAGAGTATCAACTGCCAGACAGGTTGAGAAATCGCATCATAACACCCAGTGATGTTGGACGTGTGGGTGGAACCGCAAGAGAAGCTGAAGAGTTGCAATGATGATCAGGTAGAGTACTCGACATGAGGAGTTTGGCGGAGATTGCATGGACGAGGAGAACAAAGATGATAAGAATGGTGAACAAAGAAGATATCGGGGTTGTTGCTGCGGGGTGTGATTGAGGTGTGAAGAAGGAGGCAGAGTGCAGCAGTAGAAATGGACATAAGGGGAATGGTGCATGGAAGGGACATGGCACAGGGAGCATAAAAGGAAAAAGAACAGAAAGCGCAAGGAGTGTGTAGAAGACACTGATGCAGATAGAGCAGCGTAGTGTAGCAGAACAGTGATGAGACCGGTAATCCATTGAAGAAATTTATATCTCTTTAATAATTCTTAATAGAAAAGATTGATATTTTGAGGGTGGTAGGGAGGTGCTAGGGAGGATTGTTGTCCTGGGAGGTTCAAGTGGGTTCTTGAACACAGGGAGTTGTAGCTTTCATCTGGTTGCAGCCAAAGAAACAAGGGTGGTAGGGTGGTGCAAGGGAGAACTATTGTTCTCTGTTATACAAGTTGGTGCATGTGTGACTGGAAGTTGGTGCTTCCATCCAGTTGGTGCTGGAACACTTAGGGAGTTGGTGCTTCCTTCTAGTGGG
>SNQJ01S0184451.1:0-18861 GCA_010110895.2 Picea sitchensis
TTTGATAAACTACCCTGAGAGGTAGTTCAATTGTGCAGCTAGGCCCCAAACGTATGAAGCTCCTAAAGTGAAATTCAAGTATCCCCCTATCACTACTAATCTATTTTGAATATAGTCCATTATGAAAAAATTGTCCAAACATTGAACCTTGTCCATGTAAGGACCATAAACATTCATCAGTGTGATATTTTTCCCAAAATATGAGAAAAATGAGTTCTCTAATCTTGTAGGAAAGGACCAAGAATTAGTAAGGGTAAATGAGAATTTTTCACATCCAATTATGTTCCCTCTTGATCTCCCAATGACATATACAAAACTAACATCCTAATTACTAAACAATTTAGATAAATCCTAAGTGATTTAGTCCCCATCTGACATAATGTCTTGCAGTAGGATAATAGAAGGTTTGATATTGTCAACTAATATCTTTGGGGATAACTTCTTTGAGGGGTTAGCCAACCCTATATAGCTAAGGGTCAAAAAATTCATTTGGTACCCTCAAAAGGGGCATTTTTTCTAAGATCCCCTATCAAGGATAAATTTAGGATTTCTAAAGATGCTTTTTTTTAGCCATGGACATGTATGATTTCCTTCACCTTTGATTGGATTTTGGCCCTTTCTCTTAAAAAAAAATCCAATCCCCCTACCATCTTTCCTAGAAAATTGAGAGCATATTTGTTTCTATAACATATGTTATACTTATGTTGATACATTTTCCCTTCTTTTACCTATGTATGAATTTCCTGTGTAGCCCTCTTGTATATAACACTTTAGTCATGTAGATGCAAGGGGTAATTCCCTTGTCAAAGGTATCAAACACCAGTAACTCGCATTCCACATATGTTAAGTTAATAAGGATATGGGGAAACCTATCACAAATCCTATTGTGGTCCCATCCTTCCCACAACCTATATTCTCACACCTACATTATGTACTAGTTACCTTGCAATCCCGCAACCCGCATGCCCACAACCCACATTCTCTAATTAGAATATCTTCTTATTTCCTTGAGGATCATGTGGGAATATGACACCCAACGTTCCTCCTTCATCTTGCATTCTACACAATACTCTTACTTCCTGCACTCACATTCCATGTAATCCCATGTCAGCATTCCACGTAGGATGTAATTAGTGGTTTCAATGTAATCATAGCATATCCACCACACACCACTCACATGGAAAGAATGGTTGTTGTTAATTGATGAGGATTAATTTTTGCACATTTCTCCCCAAACCTTGTGTACGCAAATGTAAGTTACTATTAATTAATGGTATGCACATAATGCAAGAGGGGACAAGTTTGAACAATGGGATTAACCCCTAATTAACTATAAGTTGGGTTCCTATCATACGAAAAAATATGATTTATACATGTTATCCTCACATTTACCTAAGCACATTGAAAGTGGAAAGATAGCCCAGGAACAAGAGAAAAGGAGATAAGCTTTTAGTGGAGATACAACGAATCCATTGCTCCAAGAAAGAAATGAATTCTAATGGTATATTATATATAATTGTTATTATGATCTTTTCCTCGAAGTTAAACTTAAAAACAAATTCTATACTTCGGGGATAGCTAACGATGGTTATGTACATGAAGTGTTTGATTTTAGAGAGATAGTAGCATGGTGTGCTCAAATATTTGATTCAAATCTTAGTTATGTAATTTCCCTTTTCAAGTGAGGACTCCAGAGAGGAGAGCTTAGTAGTCTAAATATCCCCACTAGACTATAGTCCAAGAGAAATAAGGAAAATGTTCATTTGGCCATTATTTTCATTAGAAATGTTATAATTTGAGGTGGCATTAAGTGACTAAGGTGGAAAAGGTAATTAGAGATAAGAGTGAATATTAAAATCAAGAAAAGTGGGAAAAGTGAAGTTAAGTGAAAGAATAGGTTGAGAATGGAGATGAGATCAGAGCTCTAGTAGTTTAGATTCAAGCATTGATTTATGGGGGAGATATCAAAGGTATAGTGGGTTGATCTTCCGGAGAAGGCCTAATGAACCTAAACCCTCATAACACATTTGAGATCAGGGGAAGATTATTTATTTGATCCATGTGTCACATTTTTCTGAGCCTTCTATCCATTAGGGTGTCACGTCTAGTTAGTGGAGTTGCAACATGTTTGATAGACAAAGGAGAGATCACAAATTCTCATATCTACTCATCCTGAGAGCTAGCGAGACAGATTCCTTATGCCCGATTGGAGATGGAGGAATGGTGCTCCATTCGAGACAGGTTTCATCATATTCTCACGATGGAATCTACTTGGAAAACTATTTAAGTGTTAGCCAAAGTGAGGGAATTCCCATCATTTGGAAAAATTACTTCCAGCAGTGATAGAGAGATCCAAGTGCCTAGAAGCAGTAGATCCATCGAGGGTCAATCTTCTATGGAAGAAGGCAATTTCATTGGGACATATCTAATCATATTTGGAGGAGTCTTTATCATGCATGCATCAAATTCATCTTCTGACAACATATCTAGAATTGCATGCAGTAGTAAACCCATGCATGTCACAGATCGGGTTTGCATGCCAATGATCTAGCGACGTATTTTAGTTCTAGGTATTGTTCCATGCTTTTACTATTATTCTAGTATATATATCTAGTCATTTGAAGGTCTAATTGAAGTTTGGTTTGGTTATTTTTACATGCATGTAGTATGTGTGTGAATTTTTTGTACATGCATATACATTATAATTGCTTGACTATTCAACATATCTTAAACAAGTTGCTCCCCCTAAAACCACATGCAAAACCACGATGCATATTAAATTAAAGTTATCAAAAACAGTAAAAAACCTAAGTAACCCATGCAACTATCCAAAGAGTATCATATCTGCGACAAAAAGGGTTAGTAGAGATTTAATATCGAGATATGCGGATTTGGGATATTACAAGGTAGTATCATAGCTTTTGTCCTGCCAGCCTGTAACTAAAATTTGATAAGTTGAATAATGAACCCAAGGGGCCATGAGAATATAGGTGCCAAAGTTGTCACTTATAGTAGGCACAGAGACAGGAGAGGATCAAGATCATATTATCCCCCTTTCCTCATAGTTCATAGGAAGAATAAGAGGCACATCAAGAAGTATACAGAAGGGAAGAGCATGAGGCAGATATTGAAGCAAGGAGGAGGATGGGAGACCAATATCAAGGGCCAAAAATAGTGGAAAAGAACCCAAGGACCTAGAGCGGCCTTCATGGAGGTTCTTAACAATTTGGTGATCATTCAACAATACATGACTTAGTCTTTATCCAAATGGAAGATAGATTGGCTACAGAATTCAAGGAAAATTTCCCGCATGTAGCACATGGGAACTCAGGGGAAGGTAGTAAACCCCATTCACCTAATCACACCTACACATCAGCAGTAGGATTCCCAGGACACTATTCCCTAGATTTCATAGGGAACTTCTAGCAACAACACATCATCCAATAACACACAGACCATCCACACAAGCATAGGATATTGTTGATTCTGAGAGGGTATGTATCCCTAGGGCTAGAGTTCCATAATGACATGAATTTGGTAGATTATTGTGGAGTGGAGCTCAAAGAAATGTCCTAGATATCCTCGAGGAGGAGAGAGGAGAAGAAGTAGGGACCTAACATGGAGTTCATTTAGAAGTAAGGAAACTCACTATACCCTCTTTCGATGGATCATCGAGATGTACTACCATAGCTTGGGTACATAAACTGGACACTTACTACAAGCTTAACCAGATGACAGAAAATGAAACCATCAGTTTCTCTACTTTTAATTTGGAGGGAGACGACCACGAGTGGTGGCATAATGCACTGGTGTTTTTGGGTCACATTCACATCACCTCATACAGGGGTTGTGAAGATATAGGACATGTTTGATATGAGGGAGAGATCCACTTCAAGGACATAGCCAAGTTATTTACAAAGCAGAACAGTTGATACATTTATCACATGAGTTTGGAGAATAGCCGTGAAAGAGTAGCCAGAAATTTTAAAGCTAGACCCAATCATTTTTTTTTACAAAGGGTCTCACAGCGAGAACCTTGAGAGGATGGGTTAAGGCCTACAGACCTCACACTCTATAGGATGTCATCCTAGGTGCTAGAGATATAACATACTCAGTGAGTAGAGAAACCAAAATTTCCAAACCCTTTGTGCCACAAAAGGACCGGGATAGGAAACCATTTCAGAGAGAGTTGAAGGGTAAGGAGAATTTGGGAGGCGTGAGCTTATGAGGAAGAAGCTATGATTCAACTGGAGAGATTCATGGGTCCCTAGTGACAAGTTCATGGAAAAGGGACAAACCCACTACATTTAGGTCGCAACAAACAATGATGAGGTGGAACAAGGTAGTGAGGCACATGACAATGGAGTCCACTAGCTCAGAGGAGCCATTCATGAGGAGGAGAATCCTCTAAGGAGACCATCAACACTGGTAGGGGCACAACCACCGGTAGAGACACAACCTCATGAGAAGGTTAAGAGACGATCATTAGTGAAGGGAGGATTCATAGTGACCCTTTATGGAGTCCCTAGGTAGGACACAGTTAGGATCAAAGGGACTATTTAGGGACAGCATGCCATTTCCTTGATAGATGGTGGGGCAACCCACAATTTCATTAACACTACATTGGTATCTAGGAGAGAACTGTAAACCAAGGATTTTTGGGGTTTTGATGTTGTAGTAGTTGATGGTCACATGGTAGAGTGTTTGGATCAAGTTCTAGACTTAGACTTACATCTGGGAAACTACATAATGAAGGATACATTTGATGTGGTTGACCTTTTTGACATATATGTGGTATTGGGAGTCTAATGGTTCATCACCTTGGGAAATATTTCTACTAATTACCAAGCACTTGAGATGGAATTCAATTACACTGAGGGGAAGAAGATTTTATTCAGGGTTATGTCAAGAGGGGTACCTAGGAGAGTGTGTGATCACCACGCGGAAGGGATTCAGATAGTCTTCGAAATTCTCAAGAAGAGATCAAGGATTTGTTGAGTCAGCATGAGCATGTTTTTCGTTTGATGCCACTAGGAAGACCCCCAGACAGAGGATTTGAGCACACTATCGAGATGGATATCTCAGTAGATTGGAAATCAAACTTGTTAGTATATTATTCCAAGAATAAGTTCACATATGAGTTATTGGATGGACATGCTTATAGGATAGGAGGTAAAAATTACATAGATGAGTTTTCATATTCTGCAAGATAGAGTCTGTGCCCACATCTAGTCTCAAAAAGAATCTCTTTGTGGCAGTACAAAACTCATCTTTAGTAGGCCATCGGGGTTTCTTCAAGACATCAAGGAAGGTGGGGAGAGATTCTCTTGGAAGGGTCTCAAGAAGGATGTGATGAGACATATCAACGAGTGTCACTTGCCCGTTAAGAAAAATGGGAATGAGACAATCCTAGCAGGGTTTCTTAAACCACTCCCTATTCCATAGAAAAAATAGGAAAGTATATCCATGTAACTCATTATAGGCCTACCTAATGTTGAGGGTAAGGACTGCAAATTTTTAATGGTTGATAGATTGACCAAATCTGCACACTTTTTTCAGATTCCTACATAAAATGAAGTGTGGGTGGAGTTGTTATGAGAGATATTCATACTTCATGGGTTTCCATAGAATTATGTGATGCTGAGAGTCGGTCGGTTTATCAACACATTTTGGCAAGAGTTATTCATATTGGTTGAAATTGCGGTTGTTACCCATCACCATTCTGACCACAAAACTAATGGGAAGCGAGATAGTCAACAAGTGGATGGAAGGATACCCGAAATATATGTGTCGAAAATAAAAATTCCGAGGGTAAAGGTGGAAACCTTTGGTACAACACTACACCTTCCACATGTCCATGGGTATGACCCAATTTAGAGGATTATATGGATATGATTCTCCACTTTCGTGATTTTTTGGGGAAAACATGGATCTGAGATAAAGACCTGCAAATAGCCCAGAGAGGAATTCAGGGAGTTACTCAAGATTGATAGGGAGAATCTACTAATTGGTGCAGAATCAGCAGGAAGATTGAATGAAATAGGATAGGCATGGGTGGGGTTGGGGATCTAGTATTCCAGAGGCTACAACCATATAGGTAGTCATCTATGAAGATGAGCGGGCAAGAGAAGATTAAAACCATATTCTATGGACCATAGAAGGTCATACACAAGGTAGGTGAAGTGGCCTATGATTTAGAATTAGGATGAAATTGATTCACAATGTGTTCGACGTTTCTTGCCTCAAGAAAGAGGTGGGAGAGTTCATTATCACTTCTAAGGAGATACCCCTTTGGATGAGGAGGGGCAGTTAGAACTGGTTCGTAGAAGATATTGGAGTTTCGAGAGAAGAAACTGAGGATCATGGTCATCAGAGAGTGTTTGGTCATATGGAAGGGACTTCCAATAGAGGATATTGCCAGGAGAGTGATAATATTTTGCAGCACCCTATATTGATGTTGCTTGAGGAAAAAGAAATATTCCGAGAGGGAGGACTATAATGTCCCTTTTAGATTGAGGACTCAGGAGAGAGGATGGATTAGTAGTCTAAACATACCCTTTAGACTATATCCAAGAAAAAACAAGGGAACATTTTCATTTGATGTCAATTCACTAGGGAAATTTTATAATTTGAATATGGCATTAAATTTAAAGTGGAAAAAAGGTAATTAAGTGCTTAAGTGAATATTAAATCAAAAACTTAGAAAAATCACTTAAATTGAAAAGTCAATGAAGAATTAGGGTTTGAGTGGATATAAGGAGAGTAGAAGTGACCTAATGGCTCATTATTGATAATTTGAGAATTGAAACCAGAGCACTGAAGAGAAACCCAGATTCAAGCGAATTTGAGGATACTTGTGGATCCCAAAGAGAGGGAAGACATCGAGGGATTGGATTAGGTGTTGAGAGACACACCTAGTTGGGAGACCATGGTTTCATTTCTTTAATTACATATCTACAGTCATATTAAACATCGAGATCATAGATCAATCTCTAGCATTTATATTCCAATGTGAGTTATAGAGGAGACAACAAAGGTATAATGGATTGCTCTTCCTAAGGAGGCATTGTGAATCTAAACCCTCATAACCCATTTCAGATAAGGGGAAGGTGACTCATTTGAGCCATCAATATATTTTTGACCTTCTAGGCATCCAGTCACATTAGTCAAAGGGACCTGCAACATGTTTTGTGAGATAGGAGAGATCCACAAATTCTCATATCTATATCCAGGAAGTTAGTGATTCATATGCCGGTGGAGATGGAGAGATAGCTCCATTTGAGACAGGTTCCATCATATTTTGACTATGGAATCTAATTGGGGAACTTCTTCATAGTTAGCGAGCATGAGGGCATTCCAAATAGTTGGAAAAATTACTTCTGTTAGTGACAGAGAGCTCCAGGAGCCTAGCATCAACAAATCCATCCGGGGTGATTATTATAGGGAAGAAGGTGACTTCATTGGGATATATATCATCATATTTAGAGGAGTCTTTCTCGTTCATGCATTAGATTCATCTCCCAGTAGTCAATCGAGCGTTACATGCAGTAGTAAACCGACACATGTCACATATCAGGCTTTCATGTCGATGATCTAGCGACATATATTAGTTCTAGGTATTGTTCCATGATTTTACTAGTATTCCAATATATATCTACTCATTTGAAGGTCTAATTGAATATTGGTTTGGTTATTTTTACATGCATTCAGTTTGTGTGTGAATTTGTGTACAAGCATGTCATTATTGTAATTGCTTGACTATTAAATATATCTTAAACAAGTTGTTTCACCTAAAACCACATGCCAAATCACTACGCATGTTAAATTCAAGTTATAAAATGTAGTCATAAACCTAAATAACCCACTCAACCATCAAATGGTATCATATCTATACCGGACATGGTCAGTAGAGTTAATATCCACATGTGGATTTGGGATATTACATATTAATAAAGGAAAAGGAGAGTGGAAGTAATCCTATCCTTTAGAATCCCAATATGTTTAGAATGATGCTACAACTCCCAGAACCAAACAAATTCCTCGATATTTCTAAGGTAGATGCCTTCCTATATGTTTAGGATGGTGGTGTGCATATACTTATGGATTTTTTGTTCCAGCCTCCTTTCAGGCCCTCGATTCCCAATGACATCAATACATGCATGTTGGCTCAACCATATCATGAGTTTGTGTGGATTGTTTCACAATTGGTTGATCAAGAATCAACAACTTACATTATGAGTTATGTTTTATAATGACATCAATACATGCATGTTGGCTCAACCATATCATGAGTTTGTGTGGATTGTTTCACAATTGGTTGATCAAGAATCAACAACTTACATTATGAGTTATGTTTTATATGTCCTCCATTAATTGGTATGAGTAGGGGTCATTTTCAATTGGGCCCAGATTATTTAAAATGATATTTCCCACCAATTTTAAAACTACATTCAAACTAAGAGGTCCTATATGACCTCTTAATTGGTTCTTTCTTTGGTTTCTTGTAATATGTTCGAGGGAATGTCCCCAAAGGGAAATCTTTTTTTTTATAAAGATCCTACTCAATTTGTTTACCCCACATTTTGGAAACATAAGGCACCATTTCATTTTTACCATATCCAAGATTCCTTAGTCAAGGAATGTAGAAGTATACTCATTGGAACTAAACTATCTAGGGTGACAAAGGAGGCCATCTATTTTATCATGGGGACTGGAGTATGTGTCTTGGATGAACAATTTGTGTACATAAGACTCTTTGGTTTTGAAGGGAAGCCCCATTCTTTTCCCCGGGTTTGTTTGTGACATATTCTTTGTTTTTGAGTTATGTAGATAGTATAGGACATGGTATTTTTTCTTTGATAAGAAGAGGAAGAAGAAATTTCTTCACATGCCTTTCAAGATTTCCAATATTATACTCAAGAGTTCAAAAATATCGATTAAGATGGCAAGGTTATTTGAGTCTTTTAATATGAAATAAATTGAATCATGTAGTGTTTTTTTTCTAATGGAATTTTCACCACTCATATGGTCTCAATTGGCTATGTCTCATTTTTTAATAGGTTGGAAGAAATTATAGAATGTGTTAATGAAAATGAGGATGCTCATGTCAAATCCAAGATGATGTCCACCCCAAGAAAAACCACTCCCAAAAAGAAGAAGCAAACTACCTGCAATGATTCAGATACAAGGGCAAGTTCAAATGTCAGTGCAATTGAGGTCTCTCTCCCAAATTAAAACAAGCATACATGGAATAGACAAAGGGGTATATCTATAACCATTTTTTAAGGTGGCACAATTCATCACTCGCATAATAGTTCCTCTTTAGGATAGAAGAATCGGGAAATTAATGATGTCAGAATAGAAAATAATCAGGGATGTGTGGGTGATGGAGATGATGGGGATCCCCCTTAATATCATTTGGAGATAATGCATTTTGTTAATATTGTTCCCAATATAAAGAGGAATATGTATGGGGGAAATTATTAAGACCTCGGGGGTTAAAAAATTAACGTGAAAGACATGGAAGTATATAAAGTCAATGATGTGCCTACGTGAGCTACATTACAAATAGTAGAAGGTAAATTTATAGCAGAGAAGTTGGTCCAGTAGGGCCCAACAATTTTGGAGGAAGAGTATGTGAGTCTTGATCATGTAAAATATGATAAAGAGTCAAATAAATTACACATTCAAAGGGTAACCTGAAGGATAAAAGAGTGAGAGGAAAGTGGAGCTTTGAAATCAAATTTAATGGTTTGAGGTCCTAAGGGGTTTTTAAGTTTCATCGGGCCATGAGTGAGGTGTTGGAAATTGTGTTTTCATTGATGTGAAAGGTATTCATGGAGGTTATTGATAATGATTTCCTATGAATGTGAAGGCAGATAGACAGTGATGATAGGTCCAAGGATAGAAACATGTAAACAAAATCAAATCAGATAAAGAAAGTCATGAAGTTCCCTATGCATCTATATTTCTTTGTGTGTTGATTAAATATAGATGAGATCTCTTCTAGGGTTCTCAATGAGCAGGTTAAATAGGATCAAAGGAGTCTTTGTTTTTCACTGATTAAATTTTGGCGAAGGTTCTATGAGAAGAGAAAGAACAATCCTTTAATTGTTTATCATTCAAGAAGATCAACGATCCATACGTGAAGATAATGAAACAAAGAAAAAACACAATATCCAAAATTCTTAAGGAAATTAGACTTTGATGAGCTTATAATGAAAGAGTGAAGGATCTTAGTTCGGATGCAAATTGAAGAGTCATGGAACCATGCGAAAGGATTTAAATTTTAGTGCCATAATCTTCGTTTGTATGTTAATAATGGACGACCAAAATTAAATATTAGATCCAGGTCTAACCGGGTCCACGACCAAAAGTTGTCCTAAATTCAAAATCCAAAACAATGTTGAAATACTTTCAGAGTCATAACTATTGGAGGAGGAATGTTTACAAAGTAATATGTGCTTCGAGGTAAGAGTATCGAAGAATATTCTATTCCTAGCCTTGATTTGTGTTCCAAAAGATTAGGAAAAAAAATTGTCATCCAATACACATGGAAGGATTCCACGTGGAGTATAGGTCAGTGTGATGTCAGGACCGCATCAAATACATGTGTCAGAATTCATACAGTTCCATGTAAGGAGGAAAGAGTAACCCAGTGACTCGACCACATGTCATAAGTATGTTTGTACATGTACACATGTGACAGGAAGTCCGATCGTGAAGGAAACTCTGAATTAATATGAATCGTTGATCTATTGGAGCCATAATGAAGATATATGGACCATCCATGGGAGTGATATCGTTAGAGTAAAATAATTCAAGATTGTTTTTACAGTCTGAAGCAAGGGTATCAAAAAATATTCCTTTTTCTCATACCCTCGAAGCTTATCATCCGACGTTTAGAAGGTTGGGGAATTTTCACTACTCCGAAAGGAGGGTATCGAAGAATATTCCATCGCTCCTTGATTTACAATATATCTATTCATTCAATTAGATCAACGACTATGATAAATCCAGAGTGATATAGATTGAAAGTGCATCACCTTAGGACATATCAATGCATTTATCTTTGTTTCCATATATTTTTTTAAGATTCAAATGCCAGAACTAAATTTCCCTTCTTTACCTTGTGACCACTACCTATAGAAAAGAAAGCATTGTTGAGACACAAATAACATGAATACTAATTTGGAAAAGAAACTTATTGATTAAATATAAAAAATGGATAAAAAACTCAAAAAATGAAGTAGGCCTATGTGTTTTCATTGCTAGAACAATAAGTGTAGCTGCTGCAACTATCACAGATTATTTCCGCTAGCTTGTTGTAAGACTTAATTAAGGCATCTCCAACTTCTTGTAAGGCTTAGTTCAGGCTTCTTTCACCATCGATTTTCTTTTCCAAATGTTTAGAAGCTCTGCAATTACACTCAAAACCTGCAATAGATTCCAATTCCAGAGTAGCTAATTTTTAATACAAAATATCGCATCATTCAAATCCCTATCTCAGTCCACATGATAAACGAATCCAGACATTACCTTCAATCAATGCAACCATTTCTATAGACTTACATTTGAAGTGTCCTCAATTAAGTTGCATTTTCCACATGATTTTGTACACATTCACACCTCAAATCAACATGCCTCTGAAAATTCCATAATGATCGTGGCTGGGCTAGTGTTGGCGTATATGAAACAATACCTGGTAACTCCACCTGTTAAATATAATGTAAACTCAACAATCTGACTATACATTGCCAGCTGTCCTGGCCAGCTGTACTTTCTTTTCTTGATTTGCTTGAGCCTATTTAGCTCAGCTATTTTCCTTTTGCACAGTACTTCATTAACTCTTCTCATTGTACTTTCTCCTTACATTCTCAATATATTGAATACTATTTCTGTTCTATTCTTTTTCTCTGCATTTCTTGCTTCACAATTTATCATGGTATCAGAGCTTCAACAGTAAGCCTCTTAACACAGGCTGGAGAGCAACACGATCCTCACAGCGCATAGCTTAAATCGACATCCAGAGCACGAGACATAGTTTTTTCACAAGGCTTCGAGAGCTGTCTGCCATCCACTCAAAAGATCGTCGCAGGAAACTCCCACAAGGAAGCAGAGCACTATATGCTCGAAAGATCGAGGAAGCAGAGACTGCAGAAGGAGAAAGTTTAAAGATTCGTGAACAATTTCAGATTCGTCAAAGATTCACGAAGAAGAGCTGCAAGAGGCAGGAACATTTGAATAATTCAAAGAAATTCGTTCAAATTAATGAAAGATTGTTGAAGAAGGCATAATCGTTTAAAGAATTTCGAGAATTGTCTCAAATCCATCAAAGATTGTTGCAGAGAACATAATGCTTCAAAGAATTCATGTAATTCTTTCAAATCTGTGAAATATTCATGAATTTTCTTCCACAGGAGATAATCTTTTCAATAATAGCAAAGAACTCACGAAAGCATCTAGGAACGAGCAATCGTAGCCGTAAAATCTGTCCTGCGATCAGATCTGAGGTGAAAATTCAGTTCAGAAGGGACGAGGAGAGTGCAGAAAAGGCGAAAGAATTACAGTCATTGGATTTTGCACAGAGGACCGATAGCCGTTGGATCCATGAGAAAGTGCACGAGGCTTAATCCTCTGGAGTGCATAGGAGAAATTTTTGACTTGCGAAATCATGAAATCGTTAGGACCATCCATCAAGGGACACACGACGAGATCTCGGCATTTCGTTGACTCACAGGGTGTAAAGGTCAGAATATTTCCGTGAGAATTCGCAAATCAAGAAATCTCGATTCATTCTAGACCATTGGATCGAGAAAGATCACAAGCCATCGATCTAACACTATCGCAAAATTGAGAATCGGGAGTTGAACGAGCAAAGGAGACTGCACTCCAAACCCCGATATGCGAAATCCCGAAATCATCTAGACCATCCATCAAAAAGGACACGTGGTAGCAAATCCAAGCGCCATCAAAAATTCGGCCTTTCGGAGTTCGGGATATCAGAGGTCTTATTGACGAAGGTTGGGACACTCCACAGCGAAAGTCCCAAAATCCTGAAAAGATCACAGTCGTCCATTCGTTGGGACACGTGGCGGAGATCAAGGAAACCGTCGATATTTCAGCTACCAAGGTTTCAAGTTGACAGAGGATTTGTGTCACCGGGGGTCTCAAGTCACGAAATTGCGAAACGTAGGAGGACCATCCATCTTGAGGAGACGCGTGGCAACAATCTAGGATTTCAGGAGATTTTCCGAAAGGAGAAGGACACTTTGTCATTTCGGCAATCAGCGTATCAGTATTTCGAGAGTCTAAAGGACAAGAGGTCGGGCACTTTGCATTGTAAAACCCCGAAATAGGACTGCGGTCATATGGGAAGCGGTCACATGGACCGAAGGTATATCCTTGGGGCTAATTGTTGTTAAAGCCATTTCAGCAAATTGACATTTCAGAGATCGGAAGGACGAACGGTCAAGGACTCTTGACATCGAGAAACAGGAAGTCCCGAATCGTGAAACCCTAAAAAGCATCTGGAAGAATAAGAGTAGGGATATTTTCGGCGTTTCGACGTACCGGAGATCCTGCAGATAGAGGATCGGGCCACTTCGCATCACGAAGTCCCGAAACACGAAATCATGAAAAGACGTTCAAGAAGGAAAGGCGCCAAGATATTTTTGGATCTGACATTTCGGCCATCCAAGAGACAAGAAGTCAGGCAATTCAACATTAAAAGCCCCGAAATGCAAAATCTTGAAAAGGCGTTTGAATAAGAGCCAGGATACTTTGGATTTCGGCAAATTGAGGGATAGAGAACCGACGAAGGCATCTCTATTCTCTAAATCGCGAAAAGTCGGTAGCGCTTTAACATTTAGGCATGTGGTCACATTGAACGGAGACTAAGGGCCAATCCAAGGCCATTAAACTCTCTTCGGCGTTTCGACGATCGAAAGTTGGAGAGACAAGAGTTCGGAGGACTCGTATAATGGAGTCCCGAAGTCAGAATTGCGAACTCAAAACTCATGAAATCTGGAATCCCAGAGTTCCAAAGCCACTGGAAGAATTTAGCAGACCTGGTTTAAATGCAAGAAATAGGTAAAAACAAATTTTTTCCAACATTTTTTTTTTCTATTTTGTCAAATTCTTTAAAGATGGCCATGTCTAGCAATTTAGGACCAACTGAAGGTCTAATTCTTCTTGGAAAGAATTATGAGTTTTGGTCTCTTCGAATGAAATTTTTATTGTAAGCACAATAGTGCTAGGATCTAGTGGATCTTTGATATGTGGAACCAGATCCAACAAACCTTTCCGCCATGACAAACCAATAGAGAATTGCTCAGGCAACACAGAGGAACAGAGAGAATAAAGCCAAATTGTGGATTCAAAATTTAGTGGATGACTCGATTTTCTGAAAAATCACAGGCGTTGGTACTTCAAAACAGGCCTGGGACATCCTTAAATCAGTCTACCAAGGCAATGATAGGGTCAAAATAGTCAAACTGCAGACCTTGAGGACACAATTCGAGACTTTAAGAATGACAAAGTCTGAAAATGTGGATCAGTTTATGACCAGAGTCATGGGAATCGTGAACCAGATCAGATTGACTAGTGAAGCCATCACTGATCAACGCATAGTTGAGAAATTCCTGAGAAGTTTACTAAAGAAATTCGAAATGGTTATTACAGCAATCCTTGAATCCAAGGATCTGTCACATTTTTCAACAGATGAATTAATTGGTTCCCTGGTGACACATGAGACCAGATTGCATCTCACAGATGAGTCACTCGCCAATGCCTTCAAAACTCAATTCTCCTTCAGCAGAGGGAGAGGCAGAGGTCACCAAGGACGAGGGAGTACTACAAGTGACCAACACTTGAATGGACCTAACAGAAAATAGAGCCAGCAGCAAAATTTCCAAGGTCATAGACAACAACACCAGAATCATAATTTCTAGCCTCAAAGAGGCAGAGGGAGAAAATCAAATGACAAATCAAGCATACAATGCTATTACTGCAAAAAAATATGGGCACTATGAATCTGAATGCCGGAAGAAGCAAGCAGATCATCTTTCAGGCAGAGCACATGTGTCGAATCATATGGGAGAAACCTCAATAGGTATGTTTCTCTCATGTCATAAGTCTGAAGAACAAATTAAAGATCTCTAGTTGCTAGACAGTGGATGCAACAATCACATGATAGGTAACAAAGATTTACTTTCATGCATTGATTCTTCAATCTCATCTAATATTACACTTGGAAATGATTCCTTAGTCAAAATTCAAGGCAAAGGAACTGTACCTATTTTTACTAAACAAAATGAAAAGAAAGACATAAACAATGTCTATCATGTTCCAGATCTGAAACATAATCTGCTAAGTGTAGGACAGCTCATTGAACATGGCTATAAGGTACTTTTTCAGGGAGCATCTTGCAAGATATATGACAAAACCCCCAACAGAAAATTGATTTATGAAATCCACATGACTCAGAATAGGATGTTTCCCCTTACACTCTAAATTGCAAATCTGATTCAACCATATGCACAAAGTGCATCCACCCTGAATGAAACAATGGTTTGGCATACAAGATTTGGACATCTACCCTTTAAGAATCTCAGTCTTCTTCAAAAGCACTCCATGGTCAAAGGTCTTCCCATCTTCAAAGAACAAAATTCCCCATGTGAGTCTTGCATACTTGGAAAACATAAGAGAACTATTTTTCCACAGTCATCCAATCAAGCCAAACAACATCTCGAACTAGTTCACACTGACCTATGTGGACCAATGAAAACAGAGTCAATAGGTGGTAGATTTTACTTTCTAACGTTTATTGATGATTTTAGCAGGAAAATCTAGATCTATTTTCTCAGACACAAGTCTGAAACTTTTGCAAAATTCAAGGAATTCAAAGCAGAAGCTGAAAAACATAGTGGCAAATATATAAAAGTTCTTAGGTCCGATGGAGGAGGAGAATACAACTCCAATGAATTTGCAAATTTCTACAAATCCCAAGGCATTATCAAGCAAATAACAGCCAGGTATACTCCACAACAGAATGGAGTGGTTGAAAGGAAAAATCAGACAATAATGAATATGGCAAGAACACTTTTCAAAGAGAAAAGTTTGTCAAATATTTTTTTGGGCTGGAGCAGTAGCATGCTCAATTTATCTCTTGAATAGATCTCCAAGCACAAGTCTAAAGATGAAAGTTCCTCAAGAAGCATGAAGTGGGACAAAGCTAAATGTTGCACATCTAAGGACATTCAGATGCATAGCATACGCTCGCATACCTTCCGAATTAAGGAAGAAACTGGACGATAGAAGTGAGAAATGTATCTTTACTAGATATAGTGAAACATCTAAAGCCTACAGGCTTTACAATCCAATCTCCAAGAAACTAATTCTCCACAGAGATGTAAAATTTATGGAAAATCAATTCGGGAATGAATCAGAAAATCAACAATTGGATAGTCAAAATCCATTGTTGCCAAGTTCTAAAAACATAGAAAATTCAGGACAACAAATACCTCTACCTGTTCTTCCAAGATTGCAGGTACAAGGATGATCTGAAAATTCTCAGGATAACTCTACTTTAAGCAGAGACTCATCCTCTGAAATTCAAAATCAGAGAACTCGAAGTTTGAGAGAAATCCATCAGCAGTTGGATGACTTTGAACAACACAACCTTTTTTCTTTAATGTCATGTTAACCTACATCTTTTAAGGAAGCCGCTAAGGAGCCACATTGGGTTGAAGCCATGAACCAAAAAATTGACTCCATTGAGAAGAACAAGACATGGGATCTTGTTGATTTGCTAAGTCACAAGAAAAGTATTTGTGTCAAGTGGGTTTACAAAACTAAACTCAATGAAAAATGGCAGATCGAAAAACACAAGGCAAGACTTGTTGTCAAACAATTCTCACAACAACCTGGTACTAATTATGGAGAAACTTTTGCTCTAGTAGCAAGATTAGACACCGTAAGGACTCTATTGGCCATAGTAGCCCAACAAAAATGGAAAGTATACCAGATGGATG
The DNA here is from genome assembly GCA_010110895.2 of Picea sitchensis. Classification (NCBI taxonomy): domain Eukaryota; kingdom Viridiplantae; phylum Streptophyta; class Pinopsida; order Pinales; family Pinaceae; genus Picea; species Picea sitchensis. The sequence continues at coordinate 17,034 of SNQJ01S0184451.1, forward strand.
TCAAGTCAGCCTTCCTAAATGGTTTCTTACAAGAAGAAGTTTATGTCGATCAGCCACCTGGATTTGAAGTCCAAGAGCAGCCAGCCAAAGTATATCAGTTGAAGAAAGCCTTGTATGGCTTAAAGCAAGCTCCAAGAGCTTGGTACAACAGAATTGACACTTATCTGATCAAAAGTGGTTTCAGCAAAAGCCAAAATGAGCTAACTCTTTACACCAAAACAAATCAACACGGTAAAATTTTGATTGTATGTTTATATGTTGATGACATGATATATACTGGAAATCTTGAGTTAACAAGTTTTAAACATGCCATGCAATCTGAGTTTGAGATGACAGATCTTGGAATAATGAAATATTTTTTGGGGATTGAGGTTGATCAATCAGCCAAAGGAATTTTTGTCTGTCAGAAACAGTATGCAGCAGACATCATCAAGAGATTATGCATGGAAGAATGCAATCCAGTAGAAACCCCTATACCCCTAGGCACAAAATTGAGCAAGAAAGATGAAGGCCCTATAGTGGACCCTACCCTGTACAAAAGTTTAGTAGGCAGTTTGTTGTATCTTACAACAATTAGGCCTGATATTATGTATGCAACCAGCCTTGTTTCCAGATTCATGGAATCCCCCAAAGATTCTCACTGGAAAATGGCGAAACAGATTCTGAGATATATTGCAGGAACTCTCAATTTTGGCTTATGGTACACTAAATCTGATAGCAATCAACTTTCTGGTTACACAGATAGTGATTTTCTAGGCAGCCTAGATGACAGGAAAAGCACCTCAGGACAGGTTTTTCACCTAGGCACTAACCTAATCTCATGGGCATCAAAGAAATAGCCAATTGTATCAATATCTTCTGCAGAGGCAGAGTATGTCGCTGCTACCTCAGCTTCTTGTCAAGTTGTGTGGCTGAGAATAATATTGAAAGATATGTCACATATAGAAAATGATCCAACTCCTATTTTCTGTGACAATACTTCAGCAATAGTTCTATCAAAAAATCATGTGTTTCACAAGAAAAACAAACACATTGACACTCGCTTTCNCATCTGCGAGCTAGTCAATAATGGTGATATTGCACTTCAATTCTGGGGTTCTCGAGATCAGCTCGCAGATATCTTCACAAAGCCACTAGGAAAATCTGTTTTTGATTTTCAGAGACAACACTTGGGCATAATGAGTGCTGACGTTTGTAACTGTTGAGTTTAAGAGGGAGTGTTAAATATAATGTAACCTCAACAGTGTGACTATACACTGCCAGCTGTACTTTCTTTTCTTGATTTGCTTGAGCCTATTTAGCCCAGCTGTATTTTCTTTTCTTGATTTGCTTGAGCCTATTTAACTCAGCTATTTTCCTTTTGCACTGTACTTCTTCATTAACTTTTTTCATTGTACTTTCTCCTTACATTCTCAATATACTGAATACTATTTCTGTTCTATTATTTTTCTCTACATTTCTTGCTTCAAAATTTATCACCACCAACATCTGCAAAGAAGGAAAGCTCAAAAAAAAGGATACGTGATGGCGTTCCACTCACCCATATTAGAAAGTTAAACTTAAAGTGGGCAAACTGAATAAAAACCTAACCTTAGTAAAAACTTAAATTTAAAATGGCTAAAACAAAACCTAACCTCGGAAACCTTCAAAAAAGAAAACGGAACGGGATGGCGTCCCACTCACCTAGCTGGCAAAGAAAGGAACGTGGCTCCTTGAATGTAAATGAATCTCTAGTCAGGACGTGGCTCTTCAAACTGATAAAATGACCGGATACTTTTCAGTTGATCTATCAGGAATGATCCAAGCAAGATAGGCTATGTGGGATGGG
>SNQJ01S0184452.1:0-18861 GCA_010110895.2 Picea sitchensis
TATGTGTATATATAAAAAATTGTGTAAAAAAGTTTTGTGTCCAAAATCAATTACAAACCAGGAAAAACTAAGAAGTTGGATAACTTGGTTTTGTGCAAAAAGCTAGACAGATATGCTTTGAAACATAGAAATATGATTTTGCAATATTTTGATGTATATTTCATAATTCAAGTGCAATACCAATTGTATTGTGATTAGAGAAGTATGTGTCTAAGATAAAGATGTTGTATTGATAAATGGGCACATTCGACCATACATGGTCAATAAGTGTATTTTGTACATGGTTTATCTTGTCCAAAAGAAAGTGGGGACTATATTTGCACCTGTATTTTTCCAATTCTTTTGTTCTGGCATTATTTTGTAGCATGTCAATATTGAAGTCTCCTACAATGACAATGGTTTTGTTTAGATGCAAATTCTCTAATGCATTGGAAAGAACATTTAGTATGTTGGATAATGTTGCATGTGGAGCAGCATAAAGATTCAGTATTGCAATTTCTGATCCATGGAGAATTACTTTTGCAAGCACCATATCAACATTGTTTTCTTCGAAATGCATATGCTCCAAAATTGTTACATGTTTTTTCACTAATACCATCACCCCGTGTGTAATGTAACTCAATATGCAATTGTGATTTGGAAATTGCTTGTTTTGCATGCATAATGTCATGTATGTTTCCTGCAAGCACAAAATATCATATTGCATTGTGTCATAGTCATTGAGTATATCATCCATATGTGCATGTAGGTTGTGTGTGTTAAGTGAGAGAATTGATACAGATGAGTTTGTTTGTATGGATTGGTAAGCATATTGTAGATGCCACTTTGTGGTAGTCCTAAAGCATTGCATCTCAATATTAACTTTATGTTTGACTTTGAAGTTATATTTTGTAAGAGGACTTAGTAAATAAAAGGAGTCTATACTTCTGACATGGGACACTGTTGTGTATACAGTCCATGTATTCGAATTCTAGCAGGGTCAAATGAAACACTATCAAGTGTTAGTCCTTGCGATCTGTGGACTATACGTGAACATGCAAGTTTAATTGGAAATTGTTTTTGAATCTTCAGTCAGCTTGTCTTTGTCGATGTCGATACTGGTTTTGATATTGGTAAGATAGGTGTCCAATCGTGTGCAGCGTTTGAATTATATAGATAAGCCAACTTGTTTTCTTGTCAATGGCCTATATGCAGCTCATGGAACTTAATCCAGAGGACATCAATTTTTTTTTTTTGGTATAGCCTTTGAGTATTCCATCTACACCATTTACCAAGCCATCCTGTGAATCATAGTTGCAAGCATATATTTCAACCAGCATGTCTAATTTCAGGACAAGTTGCAAAGGCAAAGTGGTTGTATGTTCATGACGTGGTACATTTCCATGGTTTTCTTCTTCGAGGTCAATTGAATTGATGATGATATCATCGCCAGACATGAGCGATAGAATGTACTTGTTATGCATTGCAACATCCCTATTCATGTAGAACAGGTAAGGGAAGGTTGGGTTTGTTGGTGTAGGTTTCATGCACCTTGAATTGATATATGTTAAGTCATCATGTGTTTGGAATTTTGTCCGCATTCTATTCAGAATTGCAATAAATGTTTCATCTTTCTAGCACATTGTAGTATGTAATTCAAAGCATTTTATATTGTCTTTCCAAAAGTCATGTGTCATTGTTTTCGTATTGACCATAGGATGTTCAAATATCAAAGAATCTTGAATGGGTTGCGCCTGGTAAAGATCCCCACAAAATATCATGTCGATGTTTCCAAAGTATTTGGTGTGCAAAGGTTTTATGTTTCTCAGTCGGTTGTCAATGGAATACAAGAAGCTAATTCCAATAAAAAATGCCTCAGCTATGAAGACAAGTTGCATTTTTTCATAAATCTTAGACAAGGTATCTAACATTTCCTTGTTGAGTGGAAGAAACCGTGACTTGTTAAAAGGCATCAAAAATGCAGAGTGGATTCTTGTTCCACCTACATTATATGTATCTTTTCCTATGTATGAGACTATTAGCCCCTTTGGTTTCATAGGATCAGAGGAATTGTTTGAATTATAGATTCATATAAACATTTGGAATAGTTCTTTCTATGTGAATGTGTTTCCTGTTACCCCCCCGCCTATAAAGAACAAGTGCACAGGAGTGTGCATGTTCAAGCATTTTTTAATCGCAAATTCCTTTAGGATTGTTTGTTTCTATCGAAGTAACAAACGTCTGACTCTGTGGTATTCGTTATTTTAAATAAGGAAAGGATGTTTTGTGACTTGAAAGCCAAGATTGATACGTTTTTCAATGTCGACTTCTCGAGGACAAGGTAAATATGCTTGCAAGTCATAGGAATTGCAAAGAGTTCTAGTTGTTTTACGGTTTGTGAATGTCTCATCAACATTGTCAGGGTTTTCTAGTTCATGAACTGCACTTTCTAGATCACCCCATGTTGGATTAACATTGTATGTAAATTTAGATTCATTGGTTTGTATTGTAGTCTCGGAGGCAATATACGTAGCTTCCCATGTAGGGAGTTATGTTTTAATGTGTTTTCATTTTGATCAAATAGAACATACAACAGTAGTTTTTCTCTACAATAGTTTTCACAGTCAGTATATTTTTTGTATTTCACAAAGCGTATTACAGAGGTTTTTTTTCTTTTCGATATGGGTGCACCATTTTTTTTGTAATGCGATATGAACACTGCTAAGAAGATATGATTAATAGGAGATGGACATTGGAGGTAATAAATAATAATAGAGCAACATGGTTCGTCCTCTGAATTGTCAAGCTCTTGTTCTAGCAAAGACGATGGTTTAAGCACAAATGTGCGTTTCTCAAGTGGAGATGTGTTTATGAATACACATTTCCTTGAACTACAATTGAGGGGCAGGGAAAATGCAATGTGGACTGCTTGTTGAGCAGACATTTGTTGAAGATTAAGTAATGTATTTCCAAGAGTACGTATCATTTGCATAACATCAATATGACTTCTTTCATGTTCTTTGTGTATTCTTCTAAATGCACTTGTCATAGATTTTTCAACCTTTGTCATATAAGAGGTACAGTAAGATGTTGCAACATATGCATTGAGGACATACTACGCATCTGTATTTTCATTCCACATAAATGGCATGTCCTTGGAGAGACTGCTGTTCCAAATATGGGAAAGTTTGCGTTTAAGGAAAACTATTGGTTGTTTAAGTGTACATTGTATGGCTTAGATGTACTCATCTTTTGTTAAATTTAACTCTGTAAAGAAGTTGTCGAAGCTCATTAACTCATCAAATTCTCATTGTTCTAGAAATGAAAACAAGGATTTAGATTTCTCAATGACAACATTGTCCTCTAAACTAAGTGTCTCTATGATTGTTGTTGTTCTCATTGGCGGCACATGGAAGTTGTATCTGCAATGTGGATTTTTTCATTTTTTACAGCTTCTTGTATGATAATGTCTATGAACTTTGGCAAGTTCTGGATCCAAATAATCTTTATTGCATGTTATGTATTTGTCCACAAATTGTTCAATATGTGAGTTTTTGTCATTTCCATAGGCCGGTGCACCCTCTATCCACAATAGTGTGTGTTCATGCTCACTCCCCCTATTATGGAACTCAGTCACAAAAACGTAGTCCGATATGTTTCCGAAAAACTTTTCATCATGGCATATCAATTGCCTCAAGACATTTATTCTATGTTTATCGTAGTGAATACATGTCATTGGGTATTTTCTTATGAGGTAGTCAATGTCATCATTTTCCAATGTATCAGTGTGTTTTTTCCTTTTCCTGTTCCTATACAATGCAGACACTGTAGCCACCAACGGATTCCAATGATGCTCTTCACTTGTAAATGTGATGAAAAATGTTGGCAGTCCCAATTGTCGGATCATTGCAAAAACAATTTTCTTGTTTTTTTGCAAATAGTTCAGAGAGATGCGAATGTTTTTGAAATCTATGTATCCAATATCAGATTTCAGTATATTTTCTAGGTTTTCTTTGTACTTGACATCTTTGGCCAATAAATTTCTTCCTTGTAGCCAACCTTTTGTTATTCACACCCACATGCAAGACAACACTTGCTCAATTATTATGCACATTGTTTTGAAAAACAAATTTGTTAAGTGACAGGATAAGTCATCGCTTGAATGTAGCAGTTCCCATCAAACTATTTTATGGTAGTTGAATCGTTCTGTAATGTCATTGGGACATGGATCTCCATAGAACAGTGTTGGGAAGTTCATTTCCTCAACAAATTTGTCCTTGAATATTTCAAGTGGATGTTGCCCCTCAGCAGGTGTAATTTTGACAATCTTGTATTGCAAGTCACGAATGCGTCGTGAGTCAGCGAATCCATGTATCAATGTTTCAGTAGTTCTTTCTTTCTTCGATTCATCACTCGTATCAAATTCACTAGCAGTTTTGAGAGTCTGTGCAAAGTTGTCATCCCCTTCTCCAAGAAAAATGTTCCAGTTCTCATTTATAACAATGTTTTTTGCTTTGTACAGGGCCCTAGAACATAATTCTTTTAATGCTTTCATGACAACATGCACACACACTTTACCTGTCTGGTATTAATTCTTATATTGCAAGCGTCTTTTGAGAGCTACAACAATTGTCATTATATCGCTAATGAATTGTGGTGAGGATTTTTGTACAACATCTAGTTGGGTAGGCACATTAATAATTGATCGCGTTGAGCCCATTTGGGGTCATTTATAGCCCCAGACTCTAATTTGTGCAAATGCAATTCGCAAAGACACAAGTCTCTCTTCAAGTTCTAGAAGTGTACTTACATCTGGTAGTGGTGTATTACATATTATTTGGTCAGGCGTTGCAAAGTGTGGAAGTTTTCCATTTTCAAGTGATCATTTTCATGGAAGACAAATATTGCCACTGGAAATGTTCTATCATTTAGTGTCAAGCCGAGGTATTCCGCTTCCAAATCAGGCGTGAAATACTTAGTGTTTTTTGTGAAATTCAATTGATCGCAAATTGCACATGCAATGGAAGGAGTGTCTTTAATTTGTTTCATATAGATCTATTTTTCATATTTCTTCCCTAGACAAGTATGCGTAGAAAGCATTTGTTGGTTTTCATTGCTAGTAGTGCATGGTGTTGGCTCTAGCCCACGAAATGTGATTTTTTCCTCTCGTTCAGCACCATGACCATTCTGGGATACGTGGTCATACATGTTTCTCTCACATATCTATTTTTTCAAAATGTGGTATGTTAACTTATGCTTCCCACTGGAAACTAGTTTTAGTTGTTGACAAGCCATGTTGGAGGTGGAATCGACATTTCTTATGAGCATTTCATCCTCACCATCTTGATGATGAAAATTGTGATGTTCTTTGTCATTCGACATGTGATGTTTGTGTTCAACAGAAAATGTGAAAATGCAATTGTGTTTTGCACAAACAATTTTTTTTAGGTTGTGATATGTGAGTTTTTGTCTAGAAGCGTACCAATGTATTTTTTTTCTCTCAAGTATGAAATTTTTCAAGTTGTGATAAGTTAGTCTACTTTTTTTGTTCAAGATCTGGATGACCTCATGACAACTCGAATGAGTTTCATTCTGATTAAATAGCAGGCAACTCTTATGCAGATTCGATGCAGTTTGGGTGGCATGGACACTGGATCCTGAACTGGTAGTATTTCTTATACTACCAATGTATTTTTTTCTCTCACGTATGACCTTTTTCAAGTTGTGAGAAGTTATTCTACATTTTTTGTTTTAGCTCTGTATGGTCTCATCACAACTGGGACGTGTTTCATTCTCATTAAATAGCATGTGACACTTATGCAAATTCGATGCGGTTTGGGTGGCATGGACAGTGGACCTTGAACTAGTAGTATTTCTCATCAAAGGTTGATAATGGATATGTGGCATATCTATTTTCAATGAGATGATGTCAATTGTTCGATTGTAGTTTGAATCAATACAGTAGGAATGGACAGTACTATCTGACAGGGCCGACCAGACTTGGATATTTACTCTGAATCTGATATATAGCCATTGCAAACAGAATCTTCCACCCTCTACATTTCCTTTCTCATATGGCAGTGCCATGTTGACAAGGTACTTCCAATTGTTGGCATACTTTCTAGGAGATATGGTAAAAGGTGTTGATGCAAGCAACTAAAAGCCTGTTGGGCTGCTCCCTATAATTTCATTGAAAAAGGATTGTATAGTGTAAATCCGCAGCAACTACACATCGAACTATGTTTCTACCAAATAGAAAATTGCATTGAATAGACTATCTCCACAACTAGATGCAATAGTTGTCATTATGTGCAAGGCATGGGAGTGTATATGATGCATAATTTGTTTCTAATGCGATTCAAGGTATTTGCAAATGAGGGACAAGTAAATATGAGGTCCTCCAAGATTGCATATGGATAATTTTCTATAGAGTAGTGGTTCATAATGACCACTAACAGGATTGGCATCATGGAACAAGATGCACCATGGATCGCTAGATGCAGTTTTTTTGAATAGTAGATATCTTGTTTTTCTTGTCAATGACCATATTCCAATTGATATATTCGGCCACTTGGACAACCACCATATACAAAATGTATCTCCCCAAAGTCCCCTCTCATGTGCAAGCATAATTGAAGATGCAAATAGCCGCATCTTTGAAAAATACGTAGTGACATCATGTATTCCATGCAATTGGCAAAGAAAATCAGATGCTAATTCGTATTGATATGACTCCAATGCCTCAACGTCGCCATTTTCTAAACAACCCAAGAAATAATCTATCAATCCATTGTGCAGGGCAGTTGAGGAATAACGGAAATGTAATAGAACTAGAAATGCATCGAAGAGGCAATCTCCTACAGTATACAAGAATGCATCCAATCTAAAATTCCCATTGTTATGCAATACATGGTCAATGTTGTCATGTACAATGGAGTCTGTATATATTTCATATGACTCAACATCTATTACTTGATTCATCTCTTAAGTTGTGATTTCAAGATGTTTCTTAGTTATATTCAGTTTATATGCAAATAGAGAAAAAAATAAAAATAAAAACTAAAAGTGCGGAACTACATACCAATTTTATTGTGTATCCTTCAACCTTATTCCTATCAAATTCAATCCCCCTAGTCTCTATAGCATATGAAAAAAAAAAAACGTATAGTGAACAGTGAACCAAACAGAAGAGACAACACAAATGAAATAACATTATAAATTTGCTCAGCACAAAGGCCGAGTATTCAAGGCATATCATTTTTTAACCTATTCCACGTGTGCATTCTATAAGCGTTTCAGTGACAGAATATGCTTTGCAAGACATAAAGGAAAACATAAAACCAACAGGTGGATGAGTTTTTTGATCCAGAGAATAAAAGCATGCCCTATCACAAGGTCCTGACAGATGCTTGCTCTGTAATGAAAACTCTGAATTCGTTTTCTAAATCCATTTGCATTGATATTTTAGAAAGAGATATGGCATGATATCCAGGATGTGGAAGTTGGAATATGTGATTGGAAGGGAACAACCTGGAAAAAATGCATCAAATGTATGGTTTCTAGGAACAAAAAATATGAGGAGAACATTTGATTTCATTTTTTTATATTTCACTATGGCTACAACAGATGTGGGTTCTGTGTCCAACATCAACATTCAAAGGGGAACAAGATGCTTTGGAAGGGAACAGTCTGGGAAAAATGCACCAAATGTATGGTTTTTAGGACCAGAAAAAATGAGGAGAAAAAATCGAATTTCTTTTTTATATGTCACTATGGTTGTGAAAAGAACAAGGAAAAGACAAAAACAAGCGATTTTTTCTCTGGTCATAGAAGTCACACATAAATGTGTTCTGCAAGAGGATTTTGACCTAGGGATTCCTAGTATTGAAAATTCTTGCTTGCAAGCTACAAATAGTAAACAAAAAATAAGGAATAACAACAAAACCACGACACCGAAAATTACTCGTGAACAAGGAATGACAGAAGTGCAGTTCCAAACCACGCAAACTGCAACAACAGGCCCAACTGGGGATGCAGGACTCCAACCTTGCAAAGTTGAAGCAAACAAGAGCAAGCAACAAACAACAAACCAGTGAACAAGCACCAAGAGAGGTCCAACTACAGCTGCAGGACCTCAACTTTGAAAAGTTGAATCAAACAACAACAAGTAGCATCGAACAAACCAATGAGCAAACATCAACCAATGAACCAGTAATTTCAGTGAAGAACAATATTGCCCAAATTCATTATAGACAAGATTGTATCCAAAAATCGAAGGAAATTGTATTGTAACACACTTGTTGAGTAAACATTTAAGGTTGTGAGGCCTATTAGGTAAACACTTAAGGCTATCAGAACCATTGAAGGGCCTCGCGTTGTGCAAACATTTAAGAAATAATGTAGTGTTTCAGGCCTGTTTACATACGCAATAATGAAAATGCCTCTCTAAGTACGCAATAATAAAGAAAAATCAGAAATAATAATAATAACAATAGTTCGAACAATGGAAGATGATAGGTACCACGGTTAAATTGTGGAGCGAAAGGGTTTGGAGCAACTGCAAGCTAGTTTTTGACAGTTGTGTCCATAGCAGAGGACATCATGAGAACCAAATGGGGGGATAAGGGTACCCCCTCATACAAACAAGTAGTGGTAGACAAAGGAAAAGAGCCAAGACGCATAGTTTTCAAGGCACCAATGACAAACACCTCAGGATCAGACCTAGAAAAAGGTCAGGAAATGAACCAAGGAAAAAGTGAGTGCATGGGAGAAGAAGCTAGAGAAACTCAGAGTGAGGCGCAAGACACAGCGAAGCCCAACGAGGAAGAAGGGAACAACCCGTGCAAACCCAAAACAACAATGATAACCAAGGTGATAATGGAGGATCCGCAAACGCAACTCTACAGGGACCATATGAAGATGCATGTGCTAATCTACAAGTTCATGGGTTTGTGGCCCACAGAAAGAACGTTGCATAACTGGATTAAATATCATTGGAAGCCAAATAGAGAAGTGGAGCTCCACCTGGGCTCGAAAGGTTTCTTCACAGCAGTAGTCATGAACCTAGAGGACATGGATAGAGTCTTTGAGGGAGGGCCATACTTCCACGCCTCAATAGGACTATACATGTGGCCATGGAAGGAAAATTTCTTCCCATAAAAAGATACTTTCAAAAAAGTGTCAGTCTGGATGAGATTTTATTTCTTACCTTTAGACTACTGGTTACCCTCTACTTTTGAAGCAATAGGAAACAAACTGGGGAAATATGTGAAGACCTCAAAAGCCACCCTAAAAGGGATATATACATCTTACACAAGAATCTTCATAGAGATGGATGTGTCGGGAGCACTCCCAAAAGCCATAAGTCTGGAATTCAGGGATGAAGAGATCAGTATCTATCCCGTTGGGATAGATATTGAATTTCCATCTCGGATATTAGTTGACATTGATACATGGATCATATTATATTTTCAAATAACAAGCCTTATGCTTGGGAGCCTCTGATGATTTTATAAATGAAGTTCTGACCATGACCACAATTATAGAAAGACGTGAAAGCACAAATTTATGGGGTCGCTTATGTGACTGGATCACTAGCACTAAAAAGGGTCTTTACATTGGATGTTTCAGTGTTTTGATGATCCCTACCCTATTGACCGCAACCTCTGTATTCATTATTTCTTTCATTGCAGCTCCTCCAGTAGATATTGATGGTATTAGCGAGCCTATTTTCGGTTCTCTTATTTATGGAAACAATATTATCTTCGGTGCCATTATTCCTACCTCTGCAGCTATCGGTTTGCGATCCAAAACATAGATTACGAACATATCCCCTTCATATGTAGAAGATGACATGAACATGGCCACCTGATCAAAGAATGCCCTCTTAATAAAAATAGGAAGCGGAAAACCCCAAACAACAACAGGATGAGGATGGATTTATAAAGCCAAACCCCAGAAGCAAAGAAAACAAAAAGCAAAGTAGAACCCCAACAGGAAATAACCCGGAGACCCAAAATAAAATGGAAGCAAGGGACAAAACCAATAAAGGGGAAGAAAATTAAAAGGATTCGGAAAAATCTCAAGAAGTTAGAGAACAAGAAACAAACAAGCCCACTGATCAGCCAAGTAACAAGAAGGAATAGGGGAGTTGTGCAACCCCGATGGATGGAGAAATCATAGAAAACAAAACCCCCATGCAAGAAGCAGAGGGAGATGTGGAAATGAACCCAAGCGAAGTAGGCATAGAAGATCATGATCTTAGAGACCTTGTGGAAAGGGAAGGGATAGATCTCTTGAACATACTAGAGAAATGGAAAAGACAGAGAGTAGACAATGTACCAACAGAGCAACTTGACAGCATTTAGTACCTATTTCTCCTAAGGGAGGAAGCCAAAGCTAGAGGACTAAAGTGCACACATAGGGATATTGGACACCTAGGATTCGAAGTCGGCGAGGGACAACCACAACTCTCACCCAAGTAGACGCGGAGGAAAAAAGGCAGGAAATCAAATAGTGTATCCCTACAGGATCTTGGAGCACTACTGATAAACAAGGGTAAGATCAAGAAAATCTTCCCCAAATCCCCCCCACATGTTTAAATGGAGGTTATAACTTGGAATATAGGAGGCCTAAACAGCCCGAGAAAGCAAAGAATCCTTAGAAATCGACTAAAGCAGGAACAACCGGATCTATGTTTTATTCAAGACACAAAATGAAATACAGATAGAATCGAGGCAATCAGTAAACAACATTGGTGCAAGTACAAGATGGTGGCTATCGGAGGCCACCAAACGGCAGGAGGTATTCTCACCTTGTGGAACCCACAAGTACTGAGCCTAATAGCAGCCAAAGTGACCAGGCACACCCTTACGGTTAACATGCAAATAATTGGAAACACATAGGTAATTCTATGCACTAATGTGTATGGGCCCTAGGTGTCAGAGAAAAAGAGAGGAATGATACGAGACTTAGAAGATCTTAAAACTCGATCCAACAACCTCCAATGGATCCTGGCAGGGGACTTCAACATCATCACGTCACTTGCGGAGAAAAAAGGAGGTACAAGAAGATTGGATAGGGATGCGGAAGAATTATCAAAGTTCATAGACACAACGAAAATGGTAGACCTCAAAACTAATAATGGCCAGTTCAACTGGAAAAATAAACAGATCAACCAGTATCAGGTAGCAACAAGACTCGAAAAATTCCTAGTATCGGAGTCAATCATTATGCAGGGGATAACCTTAGATTGCAACATCCTCCCCTGGGGGGGATCTGATCATTGGCCAGTTCAACTGGAAACAGGCTTCCAAACCACACCAAAGAACAGACCCTTCAGATTTGATAAATTATGGATTGAACACCCGACTTTCAAGGAAAGAATCAAACAGTGGTGGCGAGAGGAGCAACCAGAGAAAGGGACAAGGATGTTCAAACTCTATAAGAAGCTAAAGTATATCAAATATAGGCTCAAGGAGTGGAACAAGGACACTTTTGGGAATATAAAGCAAGAGAAAAACAACATAGAAGAAAAAATGAAAAAACTCTAGGAAACCTGCATTTTGGAGGGCTATACGAAGGAACGGAAAAAGGAAGAGATCCAGATGACCCAAGAATGGGAAGCTCGATGCCAACAGGAAGAAACACTTTGGCGACAAAATTCCTGTATCAGATGGCTAAAAGAAAGAGAACGAAACACCAAGTTTTTTCATAGAACAACCATGGTCAGAAGAGCACATAACAAAACCCTGAAGATTAAGGACCAGGATGGAATAGAGTGAGAGTCACATAAGGAGATCGAAACTACTCTGGTAAACCACTTCCATGGGATAGCCCAGGAACCCAACCAAGACATAACGGAGGCCATCCAAAGGATAATCCAGCATATCCCCCACCTGGTCACTGAGGAACAAAATAAAAACCTGAACAAACCCATTGCGGAGGAGGAAAATGACCAAGTACTCTAGGAAATTCCCAGGTCCAGATGGCTTCATAGTGGAGTTTTTCAAAGCTTGCTGGGAAATTTTCAAACATGACGTTTAGAGGGTAGTGGAAGACTCTAGAAGGCCAGCCTCCATTCTGAAAGCGCTAAATGCTATAATGATTACACTAATCCCCAAATAAAATGAACCCAAAACCCTTGATCATTATAGACCTATAGCATTGTGCAATGTGGTTTATAAGATAATCTCCAAAGTTATAGCAAATAGATTGAAACCCCTCCTACCCACATTGGTATCACAAGGACAGACAAGCTTCATGGAAGGAAGACAAATAATGGACAATATCATCCATGCCCACGAGCTTATCCACACCCTAAAGCTTCATAAGAGAGGGGGAATGATAATACAATTGGACCTAGCAAAATCTTATGACAAAATTATCTTGCACTATATGGTCAAGACTTTGGAAGCCTTTGGTTTCACCCAACATTGGATCAACTGGATAGTCAGCCTAGTATCCACAACAAGCTACTCAATACTAATAAATGGAGCCCCTGCCAAACCTTTTTGGCCCATGAGAGGCATCAGATAAGGACACCCATTGTCCCCCTTCCTTTTCATTCTTATGGTGGAAGGTCTCAGTCGAAGCATAAAAAGCACAACTGCAACAAGTGAAATAACAGGTGTCAAACCTTTCAAAAATTGCCCGACTTCCACACACCAACAGTTCATGGATGACACCTTACTTCATGGCATACCCATGGTCAAGGAAGAAAAATCCTACACATGAATCCTATAAGGGTTTTGGGAATCCTCGGGTGCAGAGATCAACCATTCCAAATCTATGATCTTCTTCTTCAATACCAACCCCGCAATCTAAAGAAATTTGGCCAACATTTTGGGCTTTGAATGCAAAGCACTACCAAATAAGTACTTGGGCATTCCCCTGATAGAAAAAGCCTACAAAATGTCAACTTGGGAAGGAATAATCAACAAATTAAAGGAGCGGGTGAAAAACTAGATGTACAGATCCCTCAATCTAGTCGAAAGACTTATTCTAACCAAGTTTGTTTTGAAAGCAATTCCAACCTTTATGATGTTCATTTTCCCTACCCCCAAGGGGATACTACAAAAAATAAGAACCATCCAAAGGGACTTCTTGTGGCAAGGAGAGGAAACAAGGAAAAAATGGGCCTTGGTGGCTTGGGAGAAGGTCTGTAAACCAAAAAGAAAAGGAGGTATGGGGCTACAAGACCCACAAGTGACTAATGACACCTACGGGGTGAAACTCTAGTGGCACTGGATCAAAGAAACTACTACACCATGGGTAAACCTGTGGAAGGAAAAGTATGCCCCGAACATATGCGACCAGGACAGAATCCGCTTTAGAGGCACTAGGGAAGGTTCAACCATCTAGAACCTAGTCTGGCACAACAAAGCTTAGATTCAGACACACAACTTTTGGGAAGTAAGGAATGGCAGAACAACTAGATTCTAGGAGGACGCCTAGCAACAGGAACCTATAATGGAGAAACTAGACAGGGAGGAACTCCAACAGGAGCTGATCACACAAGGTAAAACCAAAGTCTACCATTACTGGAAACAAGAAACAGATCACAACAAATGGAGAATCCGGAACACTCTCACCCCATAGAATAGAGACCAAACCGCAACAACAATTAAAGAGGTGGAGGAGGAATTGGGGAGACGAAAAAATTGTAGTCACGAAAGGAAATGACCAGCTGAGATGGGGGAAAAAAGATGGCAGGGAATTCAATCTAAAAGAAGTCTGACACTATATCATAGACCAGGACCAAGAAGACCCAACACAACAATGGGATAAGCTTTGGAACAACCCCCATTGACCAAAAATAAAAATTTTACAATGGTTAATACTCCACAACTGAATTCTAACTTGGGAAAACCTAAGGAAAAGAGGATTCATAGGTCCTTCTAGATGTCACCTCTATCAAGCCAAAGAAGAAACAACAAACCATCTCCTTGACGAATGCACCTACACAACAAAAATCTGGGACTAGGCGACAGGTATCTTCCGACAATCAAATAGGATTCGAGGTAACATCTCCACAACTATCAATATTTGGAAAGAGAACTACAATGAAAACAAAGAGGTGAATCTATTTTGGATCCTCATCCCGGGAATGATCATATGGGAAATATGGAAGGAAAGGAACTGGCACATCTTTAGGAACAAAAGTTGGTCTAAAGGGAAGATCAAGGAAACAATATTCTCCATGAAAAAAGAAATGGTACAAAGCCGCAACTTCCAGAAAGGAAGAGCACAACTCACAGACCAGGAATCTTGAATCCTATAAGCCTTCCACCTGAAAGAAGGACACAACCCCAATCAGGTAAGACGGCCACCGCAACTCCAAGTAGGTGAGCGCAACTAGAAACCACCACCAGTAGGCTCCCTCAAGTTGAATTTCGATGGGGCATCGAAAGGTAACCCGGGACGGACAGGAATGGGAGGAGTAATTAGGGACAGTAAAGGAAATATCATCTGACTGTACACTGGGAGTCTAGGAAACTCAACCAACAACGCCATGGAATTCAGAGCCTTGGAGACTGGCCTAGAGATTCTAAGCTGGGAAAGGATGACAAATTCCATAGTGGAAGGAGATTCCATGCTGGTTATCAACACAGTAAGGAGACTCCAAAACGATACCAGAGTGGGAAAAATTCAGAGGCACTGGCGCTTGGAACAGTCCCTGCAAAAAATTCAGGAGCACTTGCAAATGGGGATCACATTGGAGTTGTGTTGGGTATGGAGGTCAACAAATGGACTGGCGGACAGAATCGCTAATGAGGGGGTCAACAAGGAAGGACCATAACTGGACACTATGTGGACTAACATCTCGAATGGTTAGTTCTGAACAGACTACATCCAACTAGCGGCAAAAACTGTGATGATAGTCGAAGTATGGATGACCATATCGAAGATGGAGGCGCAGAAATAACTGAAGGGCACGTAGGATCCAAGAAGAATCCGATAGCCCACCACTCAAACATGAGTTACAATGCAAATCCAGGTCACACAACAAGAGGAGGTACGACACCATGGTCCTGTCAATATGAAGAAGTACAAGGGTTGTCCGTGGGAAAGAAGAAAAGATAATCAGTAGGTAGCAAAGGATGAAGGACAAAAGGATTTTCCATGGTCAAGTATGGGTACACCTCACCCAAGTACAGATACGGGGAATGGTAATGATTGTCATACAATGTGCAAGTCAAAGGATTGGTGCAGGGATGACGACAGGGCTCCCAAGAGCACACACTCTGAAATAGTGAAAAAGGACCATAAGGTACACCTTTATGAGCGACCCATGATTGCCAGGACAAGCCCGCAGCCGGGGAAACCCCATAAAAGAAGAAACACCAGGAATAGCCACAGACTGGAGAGAATCAATTATAGAGCCCATCTTACATACCAGGAAGGGGAGAATAGGAACAGGAGAAGAACCCAAGACAAAAACCACCACAAACAAGCCGAGATGGTAAGAATGAAGAAAACCCATAGTAAGAGAGGCCCCTAGGGGAAAGAACCTCTGAAAAGTGCCCGAATGATTACAAGGATGGAGCAAGCAGCCAGAGAAGCCAAGGGTACCTTTCTCATGCATGTCGATCCAAAGGGAAAAGCGATCATCAACAGGTGGGAGAGAGAAATCAACACCACACACAAGAAAAAATCCTGGATGGAACTAATTCAAGAAGCAGACGAGATAAGGGACCAAGGGACCACACAGCCCAGAACAACCCTCTACCACAAAATGGTTGAGGAGGCCCGGAAAACAAAAAAGTTGATAGGCAAGATGAACGCTGATCGGAAAGAGACTAGCAGGGAAGCTATCATAGACCATAAGAAGGTGTTCACAGAAATTCTGAGTCACCTCAACAACCTGGAGGCCAGTCCAAAAAGACTAGTTGAGGACCAGAGGAGCCAAAAGGAAAAAATGGAACGAATGGCAGGCCAATTCCACATTTATCTATGCTATGTCCACCACATGAACATCACTCCAGCAGACCAGAGCAGAACACCATCTTGTATCAGAAAGACACGCACAGTGGAGCAGAGGAAGGAGAACGGGGAAAGAAAGGATGGTGACGCAAGACATCCCATGATCCTGGACTAGCGTAGGTTCAACCCCTGGTCAAAGTTGTTTTCAGTGTAGGAGCTGTTATAACCCTAAAATGCACCACACAGGCTTACCTGGCATCAGGCCAAATCATGTCTCTTCCTTGCCAAAGCCATGCTGAATAAAACCTTGAAAAACCATTTAAATTAAGCAACCCGCGCCCTAACCCATTACTGGGCGCATTGGAATGCTTTTTGCCCTTCTACTACACGCGTTGGAACGCTGGCTAGCCCACTATAGCCTGCGTTTACTTAACAAAGCACAAAAACAGGAAAGTTGCCGACGGGACAAAAAGATTTGGGTCAGTTAACTGGAACTCCCATCCATGCATGGCCGAGAGTTCGTCCAAAACCCTAGCTCCTTCTAGCCTATAAAAGAAGGGGTAGGGGTACTATTTGGAGGAGGAAAAAGATAGCAAAGAAACTCTGCCCAATTGCCGAATCCACTTGTCCCAACACTTTAGCATTTCCTTAAGCCAAAAAGAAGTCAAGCAAAGCAGTTGGAGGACAAAGAAGAGGAGGAGCCCAGGATCAGGATCGAGGAACGGTGGCCGGTCTCTATAATCATTGTAAGTTGATTCATCTTGAGATTAATAAAAAGATACTTTTCCCGTCCCAAATGCACAAGTCTTGTATGTTTTATTTGATTTATGATTAATCTCTAACCCACTAGTAGAACAATAGCATGCATGCGTAGTGTTTTGTCTTGAATGCAGGATTGTCTTTGGAAGGAGCAACAGAAGCAAGGAGATAAAGCGCAACGGAGGATCTACACCAACCGTCGATAAAAAGGTTAGTTGGTTCTTTCCATGTTTGCATGTGAAAAAGGGTTTTAGGTTTGGGGTAGAAGGTTAAAAGTAATTTCTTAAGGGTCATGATCTGCATGCAAGTTTAAGCCCTAGCTTGTTAGTCAGTAGGGTATAATTTCCCAAGAACAGAATTGGCGACTCCACTGGGGAAATTTTACTCTTAGGGTTTCCGGATTTCATTGAGGTTTTTGGGTAGTTTAAAGGAGTAGATTCTTTGTTTCTTTGTTTGTTTTGTTTTCTGTTAGGTCAAAGCTAGCAGGGAACCTGGTTATCAATACCAGTTTTTCCTTGACTGTGGCTTGGAATTTATTATCGGGACACACAGAGGTACACGCGGCCTGCAGAAGGCCTGCACGCGTGTAACCCGCGCCCTAACCTTCTGTAGCCCGCGTTTGAACGCTTGCTGCGGTGGTTTCAGTAGCGTGTAGGACTCAGGAAGCTTGAGAGGCAGTCTCCTCTTCCCTGTCAAAAGTTTACCTTCTCAGGGGGCTTTCTAGATCCTGTCTGGGTCTTGCTGGTTTACTATCTTGTTTTCAGTCTGCCTTATTGTATTGGTTATTTTTTGCATTTGTTTTCTTTTTGCAATTTTTCCTTTTCTGTTAAAGTAGAATCATCCAAGCCTTTTAGAGACCCTGGTTGTCAATACCAGAGGTCTTTTTCAGGTCTGGGCTGCCTGTGTGTTGTTTTGTCTCAGTTTTTATACAGACCCGCGGCCTATTTAAGTTTAGCCCGCGCGTACCCGTGTGCTATTATAGCTCAGCACGCGTTCGCACGCGTGCTGTCTCAGTGACAGTCGCGGGCTTGATTGGTAGCTTTTCAGCTTGGGTGGGGTAGTCATCCCCTCCTCTGGTGAGAAGAGCTCCTCTCAGGAGTTTAGAGTCTGGGGTTGCATAGTCAGTAGGTTAGGGCATCTTATCCTTAGCCTGTGTGTTTAGTTGATGTTTTGATAGAAAAGACAAAAAGAAAAAAAAAATTGTGTTATGGTTTTTAGACAAGTGTTAGAATCAGTACTTTCTTGATTGTTTTTCCCATCTTTTCTCTGATTCTTTTGCGATCTGCGCTTTAAGCCAAAACTTTATTTTGTTTTCTTGGTTTTGTGCTTGTCGTCATTTTCCTTTTATTGCTTCATTTTGCAATTAAATAAAAAAAAAAATTCTCTTGTTTCATTTTCTTCTTAGTTTGAAGATTGTGTTGTTGCATTAGTAGCTAGGAAGAAGTCTTTTTCATAAGTTTTTGCACTGCATTTAGAGTATAAGTAGCTCGCAGATTTGAGTGAAATTACTTGGTGCTTGCTGCATGAAATCTTAGGAACGTTGAAAAGAAAAGAAGTCTTTCTTGTTGAAAAGTTGTTGGTTTTTGCATTGTTTGTAAAAGTTTTTGTTTCCAAGCATTTCTTGTTCATTTTTCTTTGAGTCTTTACACACCATCAGTTTCACCATCATACCTTGTGACTTAAAAATCCCATTAAAATCAACGCTAATTAAAAACGATTAGACTTTTTGTTTGTAGGGTACATACACTAGCTCAGGACTAGGGCCCTGGAATAGGTTGGAGAGTAAATTCTCCAAGGCCACTCAAACCAAACATTGGAGTCTGTCAATAGGGAGTGTAGAAGTCCAGTTACAGAAAGTTATCCGGGACCCCCCTCTAACACAGGGGCTAAACACAAGGTCACGTAAGGAAAGGTAGCGAAGATAACCCCTCCAAAGTTGGACCGAGCGTTGTGGAGAACACATATTGAGGATTTGTTAAGGGATTTCGTCGTTTGCATTTGCCACGGAGCTTCGTGGGTCTCGAATCCGTTCGAGGTCCTCAGTCGTCTTCCAAACCATTTTCTCTCGATACCCTTGACAGGTTTCGGGCTTGATACCCTGCTCATTGTGGTCTACCCGACTATCGACTGTACCCTCCTGGTGACTGTTCACGTGCTGGCAAACTAGTTGCCAATCTTTTCTAGGGACATACACAGGTG
>SNQJ01S0184454.1:8843-27703 GCA_010110895.2 Picea sitchensis
TTCCACCTGACCATTATTTCCCACTTAGTACCATTCCCCAATGGAAATCCATTTTCATTCAGTGCCACTTTTGAAGTGAGAGATCATTCCAATTCCTATGCATTGGAATCTTGCTTCCAATGTGAACTCTGATTTAAGATTTTAGATAGTAGATAAGTCATATCTAACAAATCCTTCTCTGGAACTCCTATTCTTGACACATAGAGATTATTCACACACCACCTCTTAAGCTCTTGTTTCCTTTCACATCAAGCTTGCAACTATCTACACATCTCTACCTTCAAGCCTATGGAGCCTTACTTTTCCTTTCTATGCCCATTAATGACATTATTCACCTGCTAGCTTCATGTCCCATGTGAGGATTTTTTCTTTTGTAGTACCTCATCCAACTTTTGTAAGCAAAGTCATGCCTCCATGACCCTAACATCTGATCCTATTCTTGAATTGATCCAATTATACCTCTAATCCTGATAAACCTGCAAGCAACCATCTTGTTAGAGATATACATATCATACAAAATTGTCAATTAAATTTACATGCACCTTTTCATTTAAATGATAATACTATTCTTTAATTAATATTATTTTTCCTTTTTATCCTTTATTCGTAATGCTCATGAATTAACTCTCTTTTAATCATGATCGTGTGTCGGTTCTTTTGTCTTCATGAGTTGATCACAAACATGAATCGACTCATTATATGGTACTCATTCTTCTGTTGTGTTCTCAGTTCACAAACAGATCATATTTTGATCCTTTATCAATTCTTTGTATTATTCTAGTGTTAACTCTCTGCCGAATTAAATATTTATGAGGCGCTTCCTTCAAACCATTTACACATGACCATATGTGAAAAACCACGGGCTTATTGATTGACTGTTGCCTCTTCTTTTCCCTTTGTTTCTTTATTCCATATGACCATAGATGGTGACCAGGTGCTAAGCTAAGAAGTGCTTGATCACTTATAAAAAAAAACGATCACGTCTTAATGTCATGATGAGATGGACAATTCTCATTTACTTCGGAACTTCGGCTATTCGTGGCTCCTGAATTCTGGAGTAGCAATTCCTTCGAAGTGATTACCCACTGAATGAGTCATAAAGCGGTGGTGACCACTTGTTGCTGGTTAATGCCTACACTTACACTATCCTTCCACTATACTTGATCATTGGTTGGGAAATCTCCCGAAGTAGATCAACGGTTAACGTTGACTTCAGCCTTCGACGCTTCACAACTTTGCAACCTTCAACCAATACTAGATCAACGACCCTCGTCCTCTTTCACGATCAATGGTCAAGATCCACTTCAGGACTCCCACCTTCAGAGGTCTCAACTTTCCCTGCTTGCTTCCTTCCGGAACACTTTTACCCAGAGTTCATGATCTGTCAATTCGTGTCCTCCCGCAGATCAACGACTGTGAATCGCTTTAGCTCTTTGGGCTTTGGGAATTTCAAACTCTACACCTTCACTTTCTCCTGGAGCACCGATCCTCCGAACCACTGTGAGATCTACTGCCACGTGTCTTCTAGGATCAATGGTCGATATGTATTCCAGCCTTTGGGCCTTCGGGAGTTCTTGACCCAATACAAACTGTCACATCTTTCTCCTTTGGAGTGCCTAGTCTCTGGACTGCACTATTTATTGCCACATGGTGAAATAATAGAAGCCAACACTTCGGGCTTCGGGAGTTTCAACACTAACACACTTCCAATTCTCCCGAACTGGCCAATCTGTCGACATGCATCTCCCTTATCGGACGGTCCATATTAACCCTAGACTTCAGGACTTCGAGAGATACCGTTGCAAAGATCAATGATCCTTGTTGATTTGAGATCAACAGTCCTTGATTACTTCAGGACTTCAGGTAATTATTGCCCTAGTGCTTCGATCTGCAAAACCTTCCAGAGTACTAAGTCCCTGAAGTGAGAGATCTGGCGCCATGTGTCCTTGATGGATGGTCTAGATGAAATTTGGGCTTTGGGCCTTCGAGGGTTCTGGCTTTTCATATCCGTATTTCTTTCGAAGTGGTTATCCTCTGAAGTGCAGGATCTCCTTCCGCGTGTCCACTTCGATCAATGGTATGGATCTACTTCGGCTCTTCAGAGTTTCGATGTTCGAGCACGAGCACGAACATGTCACATCACTTAATTCTTTTCAATTTTTGGGGGCATGCATCGACGGTTTGAAGTAACTCGCCTTTTTCCCCACAATTCTTTTGATTCTAACATGTAACCCCTTAGTGAAACTATGATTTGGATTGCGGTAGCGCCTTGGGGAATTAACTCTCATGTAACTGGTTCCCTGCAATGCCTCTTGGCTATCGATCTCTCTCCAAGCAATCTGACGATTGTGACTTAACCTTTGCTTCACTTTCATCGAATGACCCTTGTTCACCTACCCTCCGATCCAATGATCCTAGATCTCTCTTGATCCCATAGTGGCGATCGCTCCCAAATTCAAAGAGGATGGTCATGATCCTTCGAACCCTTACAAAGGATCTATGACGTTCTAACTCTTGTGTAGATTCTGCAATGCCATTCCTCCTGATATTTTCAACTTCACGGTCATAATTTGATCTCAACCACAAGACTCTGACCAATAGACCCGACCCATACCAGTCCGATGTTTCAACGAGAAGCTCTGATACCAATCTGTAACATACCCAACCACCCAGAGGCCGGGCTATGCCACTTAAACATGATGCAACACACCTAACCACCTGCAGGCTAAGCACGCTGCAGTCCCAAGACTCAATTCTTTGATATCTAATTCAAAGACAAAGGACTTCTCAACAATGTTAGAAGCATGCACACCACATGCATAAGAAAAGATCCATGTCACAACATAAAAGAGATAAACAATGTGCCATGCATAACAAATAACCAGTAGACAAACACATTAGAATACATATCTCATAGATGATTAAATACACAACAGAATACATTAAATAGAAAACAAAAAGAGAACTTATCTTTGCAAGTAAACGTTCACCAACTGGCTGCAGACCAAGGACGTTCCTCCCAACCATAGACGTTGCTGTTCATTTACTCTCAACAACAGGTCACCCCCGAGCCAGGGCTATGAATCCACAAGGATGGGTCCTAGGCCAAGTATAAATACACAATAGTTAGCTAAGTATCTCTCAGGTTTCCCAACCTCACATCAATCCTAATTTCCAGCTCTCTTTCCCCCTCAACATGCACAACCCCAAGAAATGAACACCTTTCTCTGCCATGCAGTCCCTGAGGCTGTTCCATTTCTCTCCAGGGCTCCAATGCTACTGGTCAGGAAATATCCCTACTGAAAATTCCAAGGACTCTCAACTGTGGACAGTTCCATCCGAATTGCCATCAAGTTCATGCACACAGGCATCCATTCCCTCCTGGAATGATCAGTAAATCATTACAACCACTCAATGATGACTCTCCTCTTCCTACTGTTCATTTCCATGCTTAGCCCAAGAGCACACGAAATAGCAGTAGTGAGTGAAGAGGAAGAATAACAAGTGAACTAGTGAGAAGAGGATGAACCAAGGGAAGAACAACCCCAAAACAGCCCCCAAGGGATGTTTAAATAATTACATGAAGACAAGAGCCACATGGCCTCCCTCCCAAGAAGCTCATGTAACCCCCTCTTCTCCATAAGATCAATTATGGGTAAATAAAATAATAATAACAAGACTTATCCCCTCAAGCCCCCTCTCTCGTGGAATCATAGCCCCCTATCTCTTTTTTCCTTGTCGGTCTTACAACCAGCGGTGTATTTTATTAATGTATAGGACATTTCCTAGGCACTCTGGCCCCTTTTCAAATTTACCAACTCCCCAGCCTAAGTCATATTTACATAATACATTATAGTTTATAAGGGTTAGAACCAGGATGTTACAAATGCCAACACCATAATACCATGTCCAACATTGATCATATTGGCCTTCTTTGACATCAATGCGAACATCATAACACCATGTCCAACACTCTCTTCTCTTTATAATATTTTCTTATACCCACCATACATTGTTGAATCCATGATTTTAGGAAAACATTTATAGTTAACAAATCATCTCCTAAATCACCATCATATATCAAGGGAAGGCAATGGGAGTGAAACTAAACATGGTTATATATTTTACTTTTCCCACAACACTAGGTCAATTCTAAACCAAACATGGAAACCAAAACTAACTCCAAGACACACACACACACACAATAAAAATAAGAAATTTCTTTTTATTATAATAATAAGAAAAATATGAAGAAGAAGATGAAGAAGAACATGAAGAAGAAGAAAGTTATTTTTATACCATGATTCCTCATAAGGTTCCCTCCATGGTTGTCCAGAACCCAACATGATCATATTCCACATATGGTTTCATTGTATTAACACATATAGTTAGAATCTTATGTATGAAAGAAACAATATTAAATTACACTATTAGTTTATTATTTAGGGTTATATTCATCCGGTATGAAGTAACTCCACCTGTTGTGTTCAACGTAGCAACATAATTATCACAACAGATTATACATATAGAATCTATGTTTAAGTATATATGCATTTCCTCATATGATTCTAAGGCATCATTCATAACTCATTAATATACATGTTATTTACTATTGAAAATCTAACTTCAACAAGTGTTATTAATCTCATTATTATTATAGGAGTCACTATTAGGGCCCTACCCTAACCTCTCTACTTTGGGTACTTATGAGTTAGTAGAATAATGTATGAGGCCATATTATTTTAATAAGGCCCATTAGGTATTTGTTGTGTGGTTACTCAATGTAAAGTTGTTGTCTTTATTAAATTGACCCACCAGGTGGTTAATTCTTATTAATGATGGGATTCCAATTTTTCTATTGAGAAATTATTTATAGAGGTAGAAGGATATGTAATGATTTGTCAAGTATTTTCATTGTATTTGAGCTTTGTTAATTTGTAACACTAATACAATATGGGTCTGTAGCATCATAGATTTTCATTGCCACAACCATCAAACCCTACGGCATTTTTTTCCAGCGCACATTGAGTTTCTACGATAGGATGTTTACTCACATTTGCATCGTGTTTTTGACACAAAATATGATGCAAGGTTGACATAGTGATTCCTCCTTGTGTTAGAATGGTTGATGCATAGATGATGTAATATTGATGTAAATATTGAAAAACCAAAAAATAAATGATGAAAAATGAATATTTTCATCACCCTCTCTTTTCATTTCTAAAGTGACAAAGGAAGGTCCCCCTCATTTCATTTTCACATGAGGGTGTGGGGTAGAGCTTCTCATAGTTGAAAGGAATTTGTGGGAGAAATAAATAGAACCAAGCAAGAGATATTTGTAGGGCATCATTAGATAAAAGGTAAGTCTTTTGTCATTTTCCTTTGTTTTGTTGTTGTTATTTTTCTAAGTTAAAATAAAATGGGATTTGGATTTTGGAGATGGGATTTTCATATAAAAA
Organism: Picea sitchensis; assembly: GCA_010110895.2. Classification (NCBI taxonomy): domain Eukaryota; kingdom Viridiplantae; phylum Streptophyta; class Pinopsida; order Pinales; family Pinaceae; genus Picea; species Picea sitchensis. The sequence goes on from SNQJ01S0184454.1 coordinate 14,303, forward strand.
ATAAAATTAGGTTTGGGGGTATCTCTTCCTCCCTATTAATCTATTCCTCTCCTCTCCCTCTTCTTATTTTCCTTCCTCTTCCTCTCTCACTCACAAACTATCTCTCTCACCCCCTCCTTTGTCTTCCTCTCTCCCTATACTTCCTCTTCATATTCCTTCCCTCTTCCTCTCCCTCTTCCTATTTTCTTCCCCCTCCTCTTCCTCTTCCTCCGCCCCCCACCCTATCTTTCTCTTCGGCTTCTCATTTTCTTCCCCTCCTATTATTTTGTTCAATCCTCTCCCTTCTCCCTGATAATTTTCCTATTTCTCGTATCCATAATCTTCCACTTACTTTTCTCTTCATATCTTAGTATAGTCCCCTAAGTTTCCTAAGTGTTGGATTCTGAGGAGGAGTGAATCAATAATAGAGCATTTTAATCCTTTAAAATATATAATCCAAGTGTTATATCAATGAATAATTATTATCCAATAACTTGAGAGTAAATAAGCAATGAACAAATGAACAAACATACATACGATTACACAGTGTTTCGTGGAAACTGTCGGAGAAAATCACAATTTTTTTTTCTTATATGTCTTGAAGAATTACACATTCATTGGAGCTTCCTTCCTTTGTTTTCCAACTGCCTTTGGAAGGAAGCAACCCCTAGTTTCTCAGGCTACAACTTGAGGGAGAAGATCAACTCTCCAATTCTCTGGCTACAACTAGAAGGAGGCTACAGAAAGCCCCTATGTTCTCCAACTACAACCACCTGTCCTTACTCGTCCAACCACCTGAAGTAGAAGTAGAAATGATGGAACCAATGTCACACTATCATGGAAATATACCCGCGTAAACTTGTACCAATAAATCCCAGACCATGCATCAGCCATGCATCAACTTGTACCTCAACCTATAATCAGCACATTGCAATAAACAAATTGCATCAACCATGCACCAACCTATGCAAAAAAACCTGTAGTCCAACATGTACATAAACAAGTGAATCAACCATGTACCAAGTATGTACCAATCATGTGTCAGCCTCATCAACTATGACTCATCAATATGTACCAACATCGTGCCCCATACACCTCATGTATGTGCCAACTCATCAACTTCTTATCAACCATGTACTCAACATGTACCTCAACCAAAAGCCCTCATCAATTTCATCATCAAATCTGCTGTGGCTACGTAATAGAACTAGTATATATGATCACATTCATGCAAACCTTCCTTAACTTCAACAACAAAAGAGACTATCATTTTCATCAAACTTTTCTTTAGTCTCTCACATGCCTATTTTGGATTAGTCAACAACCTAACTTGGAAGTAATCATAACTTTGTACCTGTAATGTATAAATAAGTGAAACTGATGCACAATTTTCTTGATTGTGTTTTATGGAAATTCCTCTTGGTGTCACTACTTGTAACCTCATAAAAGGAGTTATAGAAAAAAATGACATACCTTCTTTGGTCGGCTTATTCTAGAGAGCAACCTTGTAGAGCATGCCCCGCACATAATGTTTGTTGAATTGATTTGAAACTATGAAAAACATACTATAGACTGTGCCCTAACCAACACATTTTGTTTCAATGAATTTGGATCTGTTATGGAAGAAGTTGGCGTTTTTACGAAACACCTATTTTGACTAGTTTCGGGACTAGCCACAAACCCTATTTTCCCACGGAGTGTAACTCAAAATACAATGACCCACAAGATAAAGTTTTTTACCACATATACTTGGATATGTTTAATCAAATTCATAGAAATTTCAGTCTTTTGAATCATTATAGAAAAAATGTTATGAAAGTGGTGGATGACCGTAAAATAACATACCTTAGAAAGCACCATTAAAAGAATTTATCCTTCCTTGCATTTCAGCCTTCTTTTCTTCACCTTCCTTAGAATTTTGGCTTAGATATCCTTGGTTACCTCAAACACCTATATAATTCAATATTCTCAAGTAATTAAAATGGAGAGCCTTGCCTCTTATACTCTCCAAGTAGCTTCGTTAAAAACATCTTCTAGGTCCTTGGCCCACTTTCCTTATTTAGGGTTAACCCACTAATTTCTCCATTAAATTTATTATTAAAATAATTTATTTTACGTATTCACTGAATTATAATACACTCATTACTTCACTTTATTATTTTGCAATTTTCAAATCTCTTAACCACTTTGACTACTTTGACCTTTTGGGGCTTCTGAATGACATGTGAGGGTCCTCCAACCCACGTAGGCCATAGCACTCTCAAACCGTGAGGAGTTATGTGACGTTCCACATACCACCAGGAAATGGAATGACGTATGTACTATCCATATAGATATTATTATCTGAAAATATATCATAACTCATACCGTTATTCATCCAAAACAAGCTTGGGTCCATTACCCAAACTGCAGGAGTCTCCAACTTCTCATAGCCATAAATCTCTAGCAGCCAAAGGGATTTGTGGCGTTCCACATACCACTGGAAATGGAATGACAAACAATATCCATCTAGGATAGTTTACCTAAAAATTCATTGTCCTTAAGTGTCATTATTCACAATTAATCATGGGTTCTCTTACTCATAAAAGCATCTTCCTATGAGGGCTTTCACCATAAGGGGACAGCTTTGGGAGTTCATCCATCTTTACTTCTTATCAACCATGACAAGACAATAATGAGTCATCTTTACATCAAGTAATCTTGGGTCCATTACCCAAACCTTTGTCTTCTTGAGCTTTTCTTCAAGGTTGACATCGAGCCAATAACCTTAATCAACAATCTCCCCTTTGGCATTGATGGAAACACTTTGATGCAATACGAAATCATATCACTCATTCTCCCTCACGGAACCATGCCTCTATCCTCGTATCGATAAATTTGCCTCTCGTCCTCGCATCACGATCATCACTCCCTAGAACCATGCCTCTGTCCTTTGCATGTCGATACAATCTACCCCTTTGTCATCAATGGCAAGGTATCTTTCCATCGGGGCTTCTCCCACATTTGGTATCCCTCTTATGGTGCTTCCTTGTGTACATATAAGACATATAAGATATAAGCATTCAAAAGAATTCAAAAGCATTAAAAGCATTCATTTTGGAATAGAAATAACTCAAAGTCTTTGGCGAAGATATTCAAGGCTTCCCGTGGAAATGGTTTTTGTAAAGATGTTTTCCACTTGTTTCTTTTGCTTGCCCACATACTCAACTTTGATGTTCTTTTCTACCTTGTTCAGTAAGAAAGTGATACTTGATTGGAATGTGCTTAGATCTTGGAGTGCATCACGGGTTTGAATCTTGATGGCACTTGTATTATCACAATATACGTAATGGGCTCATCATACTCCTTTGATATGTCTGTCAAAAGTTTGTTTCATCCAAGAACACATCTACAACATCTTGTGGCTGGCAATGGGCTCACCGACTATAGATAGAGATACTAATGATTGTTTCTTTCTTAGCCATGATGTAAACACTCACCTAGAGTAAGAGCTTATTTGCTCCGCGGTGCTTCGCCGATCATCAATACAACTTTGCCAATCTGCATCTGTGTAATGGGAAATAGATGTAGATCTTTTCCTTTGGATACCATAATCCAAACTCTTTTGTTCCTTTGAGGATGTCGAAGATCCTCTTTACTGGCAATACATGTGATTCCTTTGGTGTTGCTTAATCATGCCACCTTTCCAACTTCTTGCATTACATTTGATGCGGACTTTGTCACATATAGTAGGCTGCCAATCATTGACCTTTGTGCCTCACGATTGTAGACTTGAATCATCATCTTTTCTCAACTTACAAGCGGTTTGCATGGGAGTGATGAGTGGTTTGCAATATTCCATTCAAGTCTCTGTCTTCTTCCCTAATATGGTTTGAGAAATAAAAATTCCTTGGTTTCTGGCGTATCACGAGTCCTAGAGAGAAGGATAGTTCTCCAATTAACTACATTTCAAATTCATTTGCATGTCTTTTGCAAATTCCTGGCTTAACTGTCAACATCACTGCCAAAAATAATATCATCAACATAGCTTCAATTAATAAAATATTACCTTGACTTAACTTGATGTAGAGGTTGTTTTATACTGTGCTTCCTTTTCACAGACCCTTGCCTGTTGTAGATGCTTATCCGGTCTAGAATACCATGATCTAGGAGCTGTTTTTAGACCATACAGGCCTTCTTTAATTTACATGCATAGTTTGTGTTCTCCGACAAATGAAATCATGCAGTTTGTTCAATGTGAACTTCTTCTTCAAGTTCCCCATTTTAGAAAAGCGATTTCACGATCCATCGGGAGTAATACTTTAACATTTTGGAGCATGCATAAGCTAAAAGTAAAATGATTGCTTCCATTCTGACTGGGAAAATGTCTTTCCAAAGTCGATTCCTTCAATATGTTATATATACATACCAATCTAGAACTTTATTCCTTGTAACACCTTATCTTCATTTCAATTTATTCACGAAGCCATTTTGTGCGATCACATTCTTATTCTTGGTCTTGGAACCAATTCCCCAAATGTCATTTTCTCTATTTGATCCAATTCTTCATCCATGGCCTTATTCAAAATTCATCCTTGCTTCTTCTTCAAAATAGTTGGTTCAATTGTAGATAAAAGGGCTAGGTGTGTTTGATGCAGTGAGCAATTTTTCTTCTAGTCTCAACTCCATCTTTGTTTCCAATAATCTGATCTAAGGATGATTCTTACGTACTTGTTTTCTAGGTGTCTTTGGAGATACTTTGAACTTATCTTAACATCAGCCAGTTACGTTCATCTTCATCTTCCTCTTCTACTTCTTTTCATCTTCTTCTTGAAAAGTTGTTCCATTAATTTGTTTTCTTCTTCCTTTGATTAAGTCTTCTGTTTCATCAATTGTTACGTTGATGCTTTCCATAACTTTTGTTCAATCTTAGATTGTAACCTTGTATGCTTTCCTTGTAGCGAGAGTAACTAACAAGTATTCATTTTTCCACGAGAGAGTCAAACATTCCCATTCCACCATCTTCTCTTTTGATGTAGAATTTTGGCCTAAAACTTCTGGAAGTGCTTCACGATATTTGGTCTTCCTTTCCATAACTTGTAGGAGTTTTTATTAGTGTTGAATTTACGAGGCATTACTCTATTTTGAATGTGAACTATTGTATGCCAGACCTTTTTATTAATCCCAAAATATATCATCAATTTGGAATCCATTAACATTGTTGAGCCATTTCTTGTATTATCCCATTCTTTCTTTCAACAACTCCACAACAAAATGGAATTGTTGAGGTGTCCTAGCAATAAAGAATTTCCTTTTTATTCCATGGCTACTCTGGTAGTCCATAAATTCATTTAAGTGAAATCTCCTCCATTATCAGATCTCAAACATTTGATTCTTGAATCCATCTCATTTCAACCATTTCATGTAGATCTTGAAGTTTTCAAAAGATTTTGACTTGTTCTTGAGAAAAAAACTGCAATCATTCTTGTATAATCATCAACTAATAACATAAAGTATTTTTCACCTTTTAAGCCCTTTGTTGTAGTTGGTCCGGCTAGATTAGTGTGCACAATTTCGAATGGTCTTGTTTTGAATATTCCTTTGATTTGAACTGGTCTTTGTTTTGCTTTCCTTGTTGACAATAATTGCATAAAGTGTTAGTTGGTTTTGTGATTCGGGGCATTTCTCCGACTGCTTCTCTTTGTTGACTTTGACAAAGTTATCCAAATGCATGTGACCCATGCTTCTATGCCATAGCCAGCTTTCATCTTCCTTTCCTAGACAACACTTTTCGTTTCTGATTTCACTTAACACATGTATGTTGTTTGAAGTTCTTCTTGTTATCTTGATAATTTCCCTTAACCTTTTCTTATCTCACACTTTCACGGGTCGAGAAAGTGGTTATGACCTTGGTCACATTTGACTCACTTAGAAGATTATGTTTCATATCTTCACCCGATTAAATTTTATTTTGTGCCTTTTCATTCTTGTTCCCAATTCGGTTGTGCCTTCTCCAATGATTTTTGGATGAATTATCATTTCGAAGGACACTGATCATTTATTTTTATTTACCCCAAGTAATGTAATAAATTTGTCTTTATCACTGTCATGTGTTTTGAACATCCGCACTATCAACATACCAGCCGTGTTTCTTCTTCTTAGCTTGTAGAGAGAATGTGCATTCTTCATTGTTATCGCGATCTTTCTTTCTTATCCATGTCATTTCTTAAGTTTCTTATGCGTGGTATTGTTATTATTGTTGAGGTTCTTTAGGAGGATTTCGCGTTACGCAATCCCATGGGCATGTTTCCAAAATTGTTACATTGTAACATCTCGCATGATGCTCAAAGATTCAAACTGTTATAGCATTAACTTCTTTTGTGTTTCACTAGGTCTCCATGAATGAAATCCTTTGTGTATAACTCTCAAAGTTGTTCTTTGATTTCACATTGTTAACTTCTGCAATTCCACTGACTTTATGTCCAAAATTATTACATGCATAACATAAATAAAAAATATAGTTTTGATGCACGGGAGTTGAAAGATCTTACGAGAAAGGAGGTGCTCTTATGGTCCTTATTCTTCTTGAGGACTATTTGTGCATTGTTGATTCTAAAATCTGAATCTTCTTGGTGGAGAGGAGTGTCCACTGTAATCTTCCTTGTATATCTTCCTATCCTCTTTGATTGTTTAAACTCTTTGGATTTGTTTCTTTTCTGTTGCTTTGGAGCTTGATCTATTTTATATCTGATTGTACCCAAGTTCAGACTTGTCAAGATAGGATTTTTGAGTGTTGATAATGTCATCCGGAACTTTGAGCTATTCTACATATTTTTTCTTTTGAATATCCTTTCTTAGTGTGACAGCCTCTGCTTCAAGTTTCCAATGATCTTGTCCATTTTTTCTAGTTGTTCTTGGGGTGCTTCTTCAATTCTTTTTATCTTCTTCTATTTGAACCTTCAATTTTATGATCATTTGTTCTAGTTCTCAGTGTCCTTTTCTTGTCTAGTTCTACTTGTAGTTTCTTGTTTTAATTCTTTTTTCTTCTAATAACTTCTATGGCACATTAATTCTTCGATAGTCAACCACGCCTCTTCAATTTCTTCTTGACTTCTTCATATTCTTCTTTAGGTCTTCTTTGTCGAGTCTTTTACTTCCATGAATATAACTCTTCTGTCTCATTGTCGAGCTTCATCTTCATCTAATGATGAGATGTCTTCTTTAGTGTATAAGCTTTTTCTTGAAAACTTTCTTTGTAGTTCTTTTGCCTTTATATGTGTGTTTTACTTTGAGTAACCTTCATCATTTTTTCTTTTTCTTATGAGGGAAATTTGTTATCAAAATGACCAATATCATCACAAATTAAAACAAATTAAGGAGCTTACCTCTATACCTACCATTGGTTCCTTGTTAGGTCTTTTGGCGAAGTTGGCCACTTCTTCATCATCTTCAGAATCCACTACTTTAATGTTGCTATATTCTTTTGTTCCTTTTTATTTTTCTTTTATCTTTTTGGATTGCCTTGAAGGATGCTTCTTTTTACATCTAGATTTTTCTTTTTATAGAGTTCTCATTTCATGTGTTGTGAATATTCTATGTAGTTCATCCATGCTTATTGAGTCCATATCGATCTTTCTTCTAGTTTTTGATATATTAGGGTTGAATCTCATAGGAAGAGGTCTTAGTATCTTTTGAACAATTCTAGATTCTTCAATTTCTTCTCCCAATCCTATGATTGCATTCCTTTGTTTCATCAACTTGTAAGAAGTAAATTTGTGATATCTTTATATTTCTTCATTTTAGTTGTTTAGGCCGACCTCTGTAAGTGCGAAGCTTTGCTTCTTTGAATTTAATATCTCCTTCATAAATATTTTTAGGCTTGTCCCAAATCTCTTTTAGCCTTGATTTACCCAATGTGCAACTTTGGTGAATACCATTTTTTTTTTTTTTTTTTTTTTTTTTTTTTTTTTTTTTTTTTTTTTTTTTTTTTTTTTTTTTTATTTGTTGGTGGAACTGTTGGCTTTGTGTATCCATCTACAATTGATTGCCAAACTTGAAATCCCTGTGCCTATATATATGTCCTCATCCTTGTTCTCCAAAACATGCCTGTCCATCAAAATGTGGTATTCCATTTTTGTATGATTTGGTACTCCCCATGATCTACCTTTTTCCATTGGTTAGACTGTTTCTGAAGGACCTACTTTGATACCAATTGTTGGATTCTTGAGAGGGTGAATCGATAATAGAGGCAATTTAATCCTTTAACCATATAATCCAAGTGTTATATCAATGAGCATTATCATCCAATAGCTGCAGTGTAAATAAGCAATGAACAAATGAACAAACATACGCCACCGCAGTACACGGTGTTTTGCGTGGAAACCCGTCGGAGAAAACCGCGAATTCTTTTTTCTTAAATGTCTTGAAGAATTACATTCATTGGAAGCATCAACTTACTTTGTTTTCGGTCTTGTTGGAAGGGCTCCAACCCCCTAGTTTCTCGAGGCTACAACTTGAGGAAGCCAACTCCCCAATTCTCTGGCTACAACGAGGAGGCTAAAACCCTATGTTCTGGGATTTACAATACACATCCTTTCCCGTCCAACCGGCTTTTGATAGAAGTAGAGATAATGGAACCGCTGTCATACTATCATTGTGAGATATGCATTGTAAACCTATGCCAATAAATATAAACCGTACATCAACCATGCATCAACTTGTACCTCAACCTTTTATCAACATGTACCATAAACAAAGTGCATCAACCATGCACCAACCTATACCAAATAACTTTTGTAATCAGCTTGTACCATAAACAAATGCATACAACCATGTGCAAAGTATGTACAAATCGTAATGTCAACTACTCATAAACCATGACTCATCAATATGTACCAACATCATCAACTACACCTCATGTATGTGCCAACTCATCAACTGCTTTTCTCAACCATGTACTCAACATGTACCTCAACCAAAAGCCCTCATCAATTTCATCATCCAAATCTAATTTGTAGCTCTGTAATAGACACAGTGTATATTATCACATTCATAAACCTTCCTTAACTTCCAACAACAAAGAGACTAGCATTTTTCATCAAGCTTTCTTTAGTCTCACATGCCAGTTTTTAGTTAATTCAACAACCTAAATTGAAGTAATCATAACTTTGTATATGTAATGTATAAAGACCTAAAATGGATACAAAATGTTCTTGATGTGTTTATGCAGATTCCTCCAGGTGTCACTTGTTAAGGTCCTAACCCACAAATAGGTAGATCAGTAATGATAGGTGTAATAAAGGTCAATAATAATACCTTTCAATAAAATAGAATAAGGAGGCGGATGTAAGAAGACCTAATAGAAGCTTTAGCTTCTAGAAGGAAGGATCTTCCTCTAGATACTTCCCTTGATGTATATTTAGTATAAATAGAGTCAGTGTAAAACCCTAGCGGAGATTATTGTAGCGGTATTTTCGGCGGAGGTTGCCCCCTCGAAGGAGCCTGTGAACATTAGCTGCGAATCAAAGTGTTTTTCTATTGCTTTATTTACATTATATCATTACGTATTATTGTAGGAATATCTTTGGATATTTCTTTGTTATTGCCATTTCTAGCATTTTATTTCTGTTATATTTTATATATAAATTTATCTTGCAAGTGAGTATCAGAGCACTTTCCTTGAGAGAAATTGTGGGTATTTTTTTTTTTCAGTGTAGAGACGTGTTCCGGTGTATTTAAAATACAATGATATGTCATTTAGTGTATAAATCCATGGCCAGGGAAGCGTACATGTATGAATTACAAGTGGTACTTAAGCGTACTTTTGTTGGCCACCCTTGTAAACCTTTTTGGTACCCCTTTGAGTGTTAGTGCATTAGACAACACTTGTTTATGGATCGACCTAGATTTCTTTAATCCCTCCATAGATAAACCAACCGATCGCTTGATTGTTATAATATCAACGAGAACAACACTAGGAAGATACTCTCTAGTACTGGGTAGTCGGGTAGATGCGGATAAAGTGCGATTCTATCCTCCTTAGTTAGTGCTTACGAGATATTGGGCGAATACTCTTGTTGGACCCTTGCGTGCTCTCAGAGATCCATATACAGACGAAACCTTATGCATGAAGACATGAATACCTAACCCTTGCAGAACATAAACAACAACATAAACAAATTAAACCAACGAGATCTATTGGCATCACGTGTTTCGCGTTGCTAAATGTCTCTGGATTCCGAGGTGGGGAGTTCAACCTTTACCAACATTCTTAGGACCAAAGCATAACCCCATGAAAGCTGTAAAAAAAAAATAAAAAATAAAAATTCACCATTATTTGAGACTTATTCCATTAGATTCATCTCTTCTCCTTATCTTTCATACATATCATTTTTAGGCAAAAATTTCTAACCCCGCTTGGCTCCCTTTTCAATTCACCCATTTTCACCATTATTTTAGAGACATATTCCATTAGATTCATCTCTTCTCCTTATCACTTTCATCCATATCATTTTTACTTAAAATTCTACCCGCTCCCTTTTAGTTCACCCATCATCATCGCCCAAACCCGTAACCAAGAACAAGAGTCCCGCTTCAACACCACAATTTGGTTTTGCCAGGGCCAACAAGAGTGCAACAACTCAGTGCTACTATTGCCCCTCGTGATGCCTCCATGAATGCATCCGTGAATGTGGCAGTCTGATCCGCAATAAACGGAGGTCAAATATGAGCTGACCACCCACGGCTAGAATCGTCTTGGCATCACTCGCAAACTCAAGCTCCCTGCCGATGACTCTTTTCCCGAGGCATAAAGGCGGAAGGTGAAACTTCTTCCCATTCGCTTTCAACCCCATCACTTTCAAAGGGACATCGCCTTCAGCGGGTGGATGTAACAAATTTGATGGCGGCTTGGACTACTTGGTTGGGTCACACAAATGGAACATTATTTCTCCCCTCTACAGCATTCTGAGATGACTTGGACAAACTCGGTATGGTGTTCTCCATCTAGATCAAAGAAGATGTAATGGTGACAATGGAAAAACTTCGAATCAAGGGTATATTGCTTGGACCCAATTTGTTCTTGAGATTTATGAGCGGCTTTGGCACTGACACCAACCATTTTGGGCGTTTGACAAAATTGAAACAATCAGAGGCCTGATCGAAGACTTCGCAAATTTGCATTTGGCGTCGGCTTTGAATAGAGGGGCATGACTGATGATTTCTTCGAGAGTGTTTTATCGAGTGGCCTCAAGGAGGAGATTGGACCCATGTCCTCATGGCTCGACCACCAACTTGGTGGAGGCTACCAAAAGCTAAAGAAGCACAACAAATTGTTTCCTCTGGAAGCAGCGTAAGCCTTCCTTTATCCGGCACCCTAAACCAGTAAATCCCACCTACTCCTAAACCCCATTAAAAATCCAAAAATTGACCGGTAAAATGAGTACGAACGCCAACTCAAAGGCCTCTGTTATAATTGTGATGACAAATGTTTCTCAGGCCACAAGCGTAAAGGAACAAAAGCTCTTTATGGCCATCTCGAAGATATTCGGGGAAAGAAGATGTGCAACCAACCCCCTGTGCCCGAGCCATCAGAAATTTCTGACATAAACCCTCCTCCGACCCTCCAAAAGTGGAACCAATCATCTCCCAATATACTCTGAATTCTACGCCCCTATGCCCGAGTCACCAGAAATTTCTGACATAAACCCTCCCTCCGACCCTCCCGAAGAGGAACCCATCATTTCCCTCAATGCTCTCACCGGATTCTCTGCCCCCCAAACCCTCAAGCTCATCAGTTACATCAAGCACCGAAAGGTCATCATCTTGGTTTATAGTGGTAGCACCCACAATTTTATTCATCGCCCAAGAAACCCTTTGCTACATCCATGCTGTCAATAATTTCCAAATCATGATTGCCAATGGTGGTTCTATGAAATGTGGCGGGCGTTGTGAAAATGTGCGTCTCCAAATAGGTGACTACCACCTCAAATCCCATATGTTTGCCATTGACATGGGAGGTTGTGACATTGTGTTGGGTGCCGAATGGCTAAGAACCTTGGGTCCCATTCTCATGGATTTTCAGAACCTAACCATGCAATTTGACCAAGGAGGCCACAAACATAAATTTCAATGCATCACTACGGGTTCTCCTGAAATCATCAATTCTCATCGCATGGAGAAATTGCTCAAAAAAGGTCATTCGGGTGTCATAGCCCAACTCCACGCCATAGAGCCACAGAGATCCCACCCGTGCCCCAAGACCTCCAATCCCTCCTTTATAAACATCAAACAGTCTTTTCCACTCCCCAAGGACTCCCTCCTTCCCGCGGTGTCCATGATCATTCCATTCCCCTTGTCCCCAGAAGCCTTCCCCCCAACATACCTCCATATTGCCATCCCTTTGCACAAAAGAATGAAATTGAAAAAATGGTCCAGGAACTCCTTACTGCCGGAGTCATCCATCCTAGTACGAGCCCTTACTCCTCCCTGGTCGTCATGGTACTAAAGAAAGAAGGTTCTTGGCGAATGTGTCCTGACTTCCGTGCTCTCAACAAACTCACCATCAAAGACAAATTTCCCATTCCTGTCACTGATGACCTCCTGGATGAATTGAGTGGAGCCCAATTCTTCACCAAACTTGATCTTCGCTCGGGCTATCACCAGATACGTATGAAAGAGTCCGACATTCCCAAGACGACCTTTCTCACTCATGAGGGCCACTACGATTTTTTGGTCATGCCCTTTGGTTTGTGTAACGCCCCCTCCACCTTTCAGAGCCTCATGAACCATGTCTTCCGCCCTTTTCTCCATCATTTTGTCTTAGTTTTCTTTGATGATATCCTCATATATAGCAAGACATGGACAAACCATCTTATTCATGTGGATCAAGTTATCAGCCTACTCTCTCAGCACAAGCTTTTCCTGAAACAGTCCAAATGTGCTTTTGGTGCATTTGAAGTAGAATATTTGGGTCATCTGGTGGGCAAGGATGGTGTCAGGGTGGACCCGAAAAATATTGAAGCTATGCAATATTGGCTGCACCCTAAGACTCTCAAAATCTTGCATGGATTTTTGGGCCTCACAGCGTATTATCACAAGTTCGTTAAGAACTATGGAAAGATTGCAGCACCTCTCACGGCTCTCCTTAAAAATAACTCTTTCACTTGGACCCCCGCAGTGGCTCAAGCTTTTCAAACTTTGAAGATGACCATGTGCACCACTTCGGTTCTGGCCCTTCCCGACTTCACAAAGACATTTGTGTTGGAATGCGACGCCTCAGGGAAAGGCATTGGCACTATCCTTATGCAAGAGGGTCGACCTTTGGCCTTCACTAGCAAACAACTGTCTGAAAAGAATCTGGGCAAACCCATTTATGAAAAAGAAATGTTGGCAATTCTGCATGCCGTTGAATTATGGCGTCCTTATCTCTTGGGGCAACGATTC
>SNQJ01S0184455.1:0-14036 GCA_010110895.2 Picea sitchensis
ATAAATCTGAACCATGCATCAACCGTGCATCAACCTGTACCTCAACATGTAATCAACCTGTACCATAAACAAGTGCATCAACCATGCACCAACCTGTAATCAACCTGTACCATAAACAAGTGCATCAACCATGCACCAACCTGTAATCAACCTTTACCATAAACAAGTGCATCCAACCATGTACCAGGTATATTCCAATCATGTTTGAACTACTCATCAACTATGACTCATCAATATGTACCAACATCATCAACTATACACCTCATGTATGTGCGCCAACTCATCAACTACTTGTCTCAACCATGTACTCAAAATTTACCACAACCAAAAGACCTCATCAATTTCATCATCAAAATATGATTTGTAGCTCTATAATAGACCTTGTGTATATAATCACATTCCTGCAAACCTTCCTTAACTTTTAAAAACAAGAGACTAGCATTTTCATCAAACGTTTCTTTAGTCTCACATGCCTAGTTTTGGATTAGTCAACAAACCTAACTTGAATCAATCATAACTTTGAACCTGTAATGTATAAAGATCTGAAACTGATACACAATGTTCTTCAATGTGTTTTATGCAATTCCTCCAAGTTTCACTACTTGGAACCTCTCAGAAAAGGAGTTATAGAAAAAATGACATACTTTGTTGAATTCTGTCTTATTCTAGAGAGTGACCTTGTAGAGCGTTCCCCACAATTTTTTTTTTCTGAATTGATCTAAAACTGTTACAAAAAATACTACAGACTTTCCCCAAACCAACAAATTTGGTCTCACTGAATTTGGATCTGTTATGAGGAAGTTATGGTGTTTTTACCCGAAACACCTGATTTTGACTAGTTTCAGGACTAGCCACAAACCCTATTTTCCACGGAGTGTAACTCCCAAAATACAAGGAACCACAAGCATAATTTTTTACCACAGATACTTGGATATGTTTTCTCACGTGCATAGAAATTTCACGGTCTGAATCATTATAGAAAAAAAGTTATAGGGAAAATGGTGAGATGACCTGTAAATAACATACCTTAGAAAGCACCATCGAAAGAATTTATCCTTCCTTGCATTTCGGCCTTATTTTCTTCACCTTCACTCATAATTCCAGTTTATATATCCTTGTTTACCTCAGACACATATAGATATTCAATATGCTCAAGTGTGATTCAAATGAGAGAGCCTTGCCTCTTATTTATACTCTCCAAGTAGGTTCCTTAAAAACATCTTCTAGGTCACTTGGCCCACTTTCCTTATTTTAGGGTTGGGTCCACTTCTAATTTCTCCACTAGATCTAGGAATGGAACTAATGTTAAAACTGATAAATTTACATATTAAGCCCCATAGCTCGGTTTGGTATTTTTTTAGATGAGGTGATAAACAATGAATAACGTTTTTTACCCGCTTGACTACAACTTCAGAGTCACCAAATACTACCAAGTTTTGCACCTTAAGATCTGGTGCCTTCTTTCATCTTTGCAAGAGTGCTTCATATTCTGTTGTGTTGTTAGTACATTCAAATTATAATCGACAGGAAATGAATGTCTTTATTACCTTTGGGGTCGATCGGAACACAACCAACACTGACCCGTTCCCAAGATTTAGATCCATCAAAGTATAAAATCCAAATTTCATTGTCATCAACAATGTTGAGATCATTTTTTAGAGCTGTTATTTGAGTATGGGATTATATTTCAGATTGTTGTTATGGGTTGGTGATAGTGGATATTTCAGTCATGAAATTTCCAAATAAAGTGTTCATTCCTTGAGCCTCAATTGTATTTACAACAGTAGTAAAAGTCTCATTGGAATCATTTAAATCCGTGACAGTGTACTTCAGGTAACGTTCTCTGTTTATTCTGATCTTGTTAGGATGACCATTCTCCGATAACCACAGATGAGACCAGTCTATAGAAAAATAACCGTGCAATTTCTCTGAACAATCTCTGCTAAAAAATAATCCATAAACTTTTGTGATATAAACGACAACTATATCAATTACTTGGTGGACTTTTGGGTTAGATGAAAACCTAATCAATACATCCTTAAGTTCACCAATGACTGTGACATTAGTTCTGTCTAGCTGAATTATTTTTAAATCAGAAGTTTTGACTTCAGCATTAGTATTTTGACACACAGATAGAGGCATTACATTTGATGAGGCCCCATAATAGACCATACAATTATGCACATTTCTGTTGAAAATTTCAAAATTTTACAAGAATGGTGGTACATTTTTCTGCAGTGAGGGAACGTAAATCTGCTGATTTTTTACTACTGTACCTAAAATAATTGTACATAAATTTCCTATAGTCTTCTCTGATATGTTCTTTTTATTCTGATCTTCGGACGACTTTTTACCCGCAACATTGTTTTTTATTTACGTCATTTTCTACTGATTTTTTGCTTAAAGGATCATTCTTTTAATTATTATCAGCTATACTTCAGAGCATTTTCTATAGGATACACGATAATTTAAGTAGTTCAAAAATTGATATATTTTCCCTTAGTTTTTTAATATCTTCAACCAAATCATATTCTAAATCTAGGGCAATAGGGTTTCGTGTTGTTTCAACCTGTTTTGGCTATTTGGATACCGTATTTCTACTTGTCTCGCGTGAGGGTTTGTTTTGCACCTTACTTCGAGTATTATATGGATGGACAGCTTCAAAATTCGCTTGGAAGATGATGTTTGACAAATGTCTGAAGACGGGAGGAGATGAGTCCTCCTCATTAGGTGTTTCTTCTTCACCCGTGTCGTTTTGATTTTCAGGCGGTACATAAACAACGTTATCATGTGCCTCCAATATTGCTTGTAAAGCATACTATAATCATTCAAAATTCAGACCTTCTGTGGTTGGGTTTGGTATGTTTGGAGGAAAAGGTTTCCTGAAAGGTGGTCTAAAGATTCCTTTACTTGTAGATGCTTCTTCAAAATATCTTTTCAAGCCTATGACTTGATTAGATAACTTCTGAAAATCTTTCTGTAAACTTTCCAAGTCTAGATTTTCTTGTTCCCTTTTATTTTGGGGAGGTCTAGTGAGGATTTCTATCTTCTTTTTAGAAGAGGAGGCTGATTCAACCTCAACATTTTAATTATCCTTTAAACTAAGAATGTCCTTCTCAATAAGGACTGTCTCCTCAAAGGCTTCTAGTAACATGTTCTTTTAATACCTTTTAACCCATATATCTATATTATGATGTAGGACTTTAGTATAGTATGCAACAATCAATTTTTCCGCAGGCATCGATTCTGCAGGAATTTTATTTTTTAGCATGAGGAATCTTTGATTGTGTTGGCACAGGGGAAGACCTAGGGTTCAACGCTCAAGAGCACACCAAAAAAACCTTAGCTACCGGTCCTTTCGGAAACACCTGCGAAGAAAATGCAGTCTCACCCGAGGTAGAGGTAGGGTTGGTTGAAAGACTCAGGTGTCTACAACCTTAGCTGGGACATAGATCTGTGATTATCTTGCTTAATACGCACTTTGCATAAGTTATTCCTTAACATATATTCATTAATTGTAATGTCCCCAAGGTAGAGCCCTGTTGTAAATCATGTCTATGAAGTATAAAGATTGTTTATGAATTGTAATTCAAGTTTATAAGGCTGGTGAGCCAAGTTATATAAGCTAGTGGGATTTTGTGTTATTAGCCCAGGGAGCCTAAGTGTTGAAGGCCAGAAGCCTGATTTTTGTACATGTAATTATGCACAGTATTAATACAAAACATCTTTGCTTGTGGACCGTCCATGATGAATAAGTGATGGGGGACTAAGCTTCCACAAAACCTGGGGAAGGGATTGGGGGCTGGAAGGTTGGAAAGAAAGGATAAGTGTGGAGCCTAGGGGCTTAAGTCCTTGGGCATAATATTTTAATATTATCCCAAAAGCCATGGGAAATCTATGTTTTGTCCTAAGTTCCTAGGGAGGGACACATGCAGCTTCATGGGTGACATGTGTCGACCCAGGCACATGCAATTTAACCTAGGAAATGAGCCGTGTTGTGTTTTCTCCTTCCATTTTTCTGTGGACTGCTGCATAGGAGTGGGGTGGGAATTCTTCCAACCATCGCCTGAATCTGAGATTCGACCTTCCAATTCATCCATCCTCCATCGGTATGCATTGGGCCTCTGTGATTGAACCTCTGTACACCTTATGCATTTTTGAAACCAGAGTGGTGAGTCTGTTCCTTATTGTTAGTTGGGAGAACCGAATGTCCTGTAATTGCTGAGCCGTGCATCTTGTGTTGCTTGTTGGAAATCTCAACGCATCCTGTAATCGCAGAGCCATGCTATGCTTTAGCACTGATCATTTCCGTTTCGAGTGTCCATACCCCTTTTCCCAATTGACTGTTGTGGCCACGCAGTGCTGAACTGCGTGTGGCTTGCTGGCCAGTGTGAGGGAGGTGATTGTTGTTGAAGAGGCAGGTTACCCAGTCTGTGAGCGACTCTCTCTAGGTGAGAGAGGGCACGGAGGAAGTGAGAACTCATGGAAGGAGTCATGTAGCTGCCAGAGAGCTCGGAGAATTTCAATCCGGTTTGATGTTGAAGCCCAAGGTAAGGGAGGTTAGCAGCCGATGGACTATCTTGGTGACAGTGAAGGTGTATACTCTTGGGGTGGGACAAACATGTGGGGAATGTGAGTCTGTGGGTAGTGGGCATAAGTGGCTCATGGGAGAGGATCCTTCTCCTATGACCATGTGTCTTCCTATATTCCCTGCCTAGCCTAGGAATCCCTACCCAGTGGAGCTTAGTCCCAGCTCGGGGGTGACCTACTGCTGAGAGTGATGTGCAATGTGGTCTAAGGCTGGGAGGTTCATGGGAGGTCTACACACAGTTGGTGAATTACTTCCAGTCTAAAAGATAAGTATATACATGCGTATAATTTCAATTAAATATGCATGTCTGTGATTCTAGCAATGTTTACATGTATTCTGTTGTATTCGTGAATTATTGTCAATGCTGTGGATTATGTATGCTAACGGTATTAATGTGCTTATGCTGTGTTTAACTGTAATTAAGCAATTTTATTTCATAAGAATGCATAATATGTTATAATAGTGTTTTTCCGCGTAGTAATGTTGGCCCGACCATGGGGTTGATGGTCAGGAACGTTACAGTATGGTATCAGAGCCTAGTTTCAACGCTGAGCCTGGATGGGCTGGATAAGTGGTCTTTGGACCAAGGTTTTGAGAAGAAATTGTGTTTGGAGGACTAGTTTCATACCTCAGAATGTTTCTGAGTGTCAACAGACTACTTGACCATGTTACAAAGCTTAGGAGGTGTAGCGGTATTATAAAACTGCAACCGGTGTGGTATATGGCCACAGGGAGAGAGAGAAATCCAAACCGGAAGTGTTAGAGCCATAGAATCTGTTTGGGAGGAAAGGAGAACCCTCACAACCATCAAATATGGAGAACATGCACAAGGTTTAAAACCCTTTGGAGTTTCACAGGAGTGTGGAAATCACATTACGTGAAATCCCAAATTCGTCAGGACCATCCATTAGAAAGGACGCGTGGAGAGAGATCAACCTTTCCCTGACTCGTGACTTGAAATGGTCTAAGGGTGAGTTCGTGAGAATTCATGAAACAAGAATTCAAGATTGGATCAGAACCATCGATCTAAGAGAGATCTGGACTGTTAATTGTCCAGAAAGAAATCGACATTTTGAGAATAGGGAGGACGAAGGTGGAAAATATTTTGACCTCGTGACACACGAAATCCCGATATGCGAAATGATGATGAGATATGAGTCGTCAGATCATGGGGAATCAAGACCTTTAGATCAAGTAGATGAAAGTTCAGAAGGAGGGTACCAAGTCATTGGCCAGAAGTCCTTGAGAAGCAGAGTTGGATGGTCAGAATCCTCTGTGGAGAACTTGCAAAATCGCGAGGACCGTAAGATAGCCTGAAGTTGCAAGGTGGTTAGTGGATGGAGAAGCTTGCCACCCTAGGATCCAGAATAAACGTGGGTCATTGATCATGGTTGGTTTGAACCGTTGGATCATTTCGTGAATTTAGGGATCATGAACTTGGAGCCCAGGCCAAATTCTTGGTCACTCCAAGTCCTGAATCACGAAAGAGATTAACAAGGGTAGAATCGGATAGTGGAGCGCTTCCCGGAATAACTGCCAAAATCGTGTGAGCCGTCAGATCCAGCCAACTAGCAAGGAAGTTAGGGTTGAAGAGCTTTGACAGGTGTAAGCTTAGGAGAGATCTGGACCGTCGGATCAGGGGAGGCTCACAACCATTGATCTCATACATGAATTCCCATATCAGAATTCGGGGATTGAAGTGACAAGAGATTTGGAGTCGCTGCATCATGAACTCCTGGTTCACGAAACTTCGAAAGAATATGGACCATTGGATACAAATCATCGAGGATCGTTGGATCTCGTACAAGAACTCGTGTATCAGAGTTCGGGGAATGGAATGACCAGTGGTTTGGGTCACTGCATTTCAAACTCTCGGTTACCTAAAACCTGAAACCTGAAACCCAAAATCTTCGAAGACGGAAGAACCGTAGCGTATTTTTAACCATTGGATATTGGGTAAACGTGGACCGTCGATCCACCCGATTTACGCGAATTTGGTAAATCGAAAATATGGGAGATAGATGTGTGTACCTTAAACTCTTCGAAGGTCGAAATCTCGAGTAACACCTAGTAGTCTAGCATTTGGTCACGGCCTTTGGTTATGAGTGTAGGGGCTAAGAAAGAGGGAGCGATCACCAAAAAATTACAGAGCCGAGCATAACTCAGAAAATTTGTGAAGTCGAAGCGTTTTCTTAAATCAGAATGGTTTTGAATGTGTGGAATTTTCTAAGAATGATGACTTGACAAATCCCTATTGTCTGCACATGTGTTTGCAGAAGCTTAGCAAGTGCCAGAACTGAATAGGGTTGTCGTTGAGAGCAGAGAATGGAAGAGGTGCAGATTGCCTCCAATTTAGAGAATGAAAGAGAAGGAAGGAATGCCAACTTGGGAGTTGAAGGATCAAACTCTAATGGGAAAGGAAAAGAGATGGATAAGGAAGGACATATGATGAAAATCATTGAAAGATTGCAGAAAGATGCCCAGGCTCACCTAGCTGATAGTTGAATGATCATGAAAGTTAGGGATAAGCAGGGTGAATTCATCTTAAGGATGTTGAAGAGTCTGGAAAGAATAGAAAATAAATTGGAAAAGGAGAGTGACTCAAGCAAGACAGAGAGTCGTAGGACCCTTGAGAGGAAAAGAAGATCAAGGAGTGTCAACAGACATTGTCATCACTCCCCAAAGCATTCCAATAGGGAAGCACATAGTAGTTCAAGCCCATCTCCTACCAGAAAGCACAGGAGATCTGGGATGGATGAATTGAAAGGGGAAATGAACAAGATCAAGCCTCCAACGTTTGATGGAGAACATAAGAAGGAGGAAGATGTTGAAACTTGGTTGCTTGGTATGAGGAAATACTTTCAACTGCAGAATTATTCCTCTCATATAGAGGGAGAGATTTCCATGTATCAATTGAAGGGAAAGGCATCCATGTGGTGGGATGAACTTGTGCAAGTGAAACACATCAGAGAAAGGGACATCACATGGAAATAATTCAAGAGGTATTTTGAGAGGAAATACTTAACTAAAAGATATTATGACAGAAAGATGAAAGAGTTGTTTGAACTCAAGCTTGACAACTAGACCATTGATGAGTATGAACGAAAGTTTTTGGAATTACTGAAGTATGTTCCGTTCATCGAAGATGAGTCTGTCAAGATTCAGAGGTACCTGAGTGGATTACCACCTCCTATTGAGGATAAGATTCAGTATGATGACCCAAAGACTATGGAAGAAACAATAAGAAGAGTGAAGTGATTATTTGAACAACAAAGATAAAAGCCTACCTTTCAGAAGGCTTGGGATGACCAGAAAAAGTTCAAGAAAGAACATAGGCAGAAGGGAAATAAACCACCCTTTTTCAGAAACAGTCCTCAAGGATAGCCATCTCGTAGAGAGCCCAGGAAGGTTGAAGTGGGTGGGAAAATGTCAAGGCCGCCACCTATGGAATGTTGGGGTTGTAAAGAAAACCATAGGTATAGGGATTGCCCCCACAAAAATGATAAAGTAAGAGTTCTCCACAATGTTCAGCAGGATGAAACAATTGAGGACATGGGCGGTAAAATTCCAAGGATCTATGCAACCCTAGACAACAAGCAAGTTGAGTATTAGTTGCACATGATTGAAGTAGAAGGTATGATAAAAAAAACCAACCAGTTACTATTTTAGTTGATTCAGGGGCTAGCCATAGTTATATAGAACCTAGAGTGGTAGAAAGTTTGCATTTGATAAGAAGAAAACATGAAAATTCTTGGTTAGTGCAGCTAGCTACAGGAAACAAGAGGAAATTCACAGAGTTAGTTAAGTCCTGTCCTATAGACATGAATGGACTAAGCACGAAGGCCTATTTGAACATTCTGCAGTTAGGATCTTATGACTGTCTAATTGGGATGGACTAGTTGGACCAACACCATGCCATCTTGGACTATCAGAACAAGGAATTCACTTTCTTAGATGAAGAAGGGAATCAGAGAGCCATCCAAGGAATTCCTAGAGCTGTTACTATTAGAGAAATCTCAACAATGCAGCTAAAGAAGTGCTACAGAAAAGGCTGTCAATTATTTGCATCCCATGTGGGGGAAACGCCTAAGGATAAGGTGTCAAGTATTGAGGATCATGAGGTACTTAAATAGTTCGAAGATGTATTCCAGGAAGTACTTGGACTACCTCCGAAAAGGGATATCGATTTATCTGTGAACTTGATGCCTAGAGCAGCTCCAGTGTCAAAGGCTCCGTACAGGATGAGTGTGCCAGAACTGAAAGAGTTGCAGCTGCAGCTTGAAGAACTTCTGAAGAAGGGGTATATATGCCCAAGCATGTCACCTTGGGGTTCCCTAGTCCTGTTTGTAAAGAAGAAGTATGAAAAATTGAGATTGTGCATCAATTTCAGACAATTGAACAAAGTAACAGTGAAGAACAAGTATCCTCTGCCGAGGATTGATGATCTCTTCGATCAGTTGAAGGATGAAAAGATATTTTTGAAAATAGATCTAAAAGATGAAGACATCAACAAGACCACCTTTAGAACAAGGTATGGTCATTACGAGTTCACAGTGGTGCCGTTTGGACTGTCAAATGCACCCACTGTTTTTATGAGCTTGATGAATAGAGTATTCAGGGACTATCTAGACAAGTTTGTCATCGTCTTACTGGATGACATTCTGGTGTATTCCAGGACCGAAGAAGAACATGAACAACATTTGAGGATGGTGTTGTAGGTGCTAAGAGAGAACCAACTGTATTCCAAGATGAGCAAGTGCTTGTTTTATCAGGAGGGGATCCATTACTTGGGACATATTATCTCGAAGGATGGGATAGCAGTAGACCCTGAGAAGATTGAATCCATTAGAGAATGGTCAATGCAAAGGAATGTAACTGAAGTTAGATCCTTCATGGGATTGGCTGGTTATTATAGAAGGTTCATCGCAGGGTTTTCCAAGATAGCTCACCCTATCACTTCCTTACAAATAAAGGGGAAACCGTTTCACTGGACAGAGGGATGTGAGGAAAGTTTCCAGTGATTGAAGCAACTATTAACCAGTGCTCCAATCCTGAGGATTTCAGATCCAAATTCATATTTCATAGTATGCACTGATGCATGCAAAGAAGGATTGGGAGGGGTCCTCAGTTAGAACGGATTCGTAATCTGCTATGAGTCCAGGAAATTAAAAGAGCATGAGAAGAACTATGCAACCCATGACTTGGAGTTGGTAGCCATAGTTCATGCTCTAAAGAAATGGAGGCATTACCTCATGGGAAGGAGGTTTGAACTCAGAACAGACCATAACGGTCTGAAATATTTGTTTGATCAACCAACCCTAAATGCTAGACAAAGTAGGTGGCTGAAATTTCTGTGTGAGTACGACTTTGAGATCAAGATATCAAAGGAAAGGAGAATAAAGTGGTTGATGCACTCAACAGGAGGGTGCATGAATTACATGCTAAAACCATTAGCATGTATCAGAATGATATTAAAAGCAGAATTCTAGAGGCTGCAAATGCAGATCTATAGTACAGAGAATTGGTAGCCAAGCTACAGCAGGGTAAGATGCCACAAAATATGGAAATTTATAAATTGGAAACATATGGAATACTGTTGTACAAGAACAAAATTTTTGTACCCAATGTCCAGTGCTTGAAACATATGATTTTGCAGGAGATGCATAATGTGCCTTATGCAGGGCACCCTGGATATAAGAAAATAGTAGCAGCGGTCAAGAGCCATTACTTTTGGCCAGGTATGAAGAGAGAGATCACTGAATACATCGCTAG
Source organism: Picea sitchensis (assembly GCA_010110895.2). Taxonomy (NCBI): domain Eukaryota; kingdom Viridiplantae; phylum Streptophyta; class Pinopsida; order Pinales; family Pinaceae; genus Picea; species Picea sitchensis. The sequence continues at coordinate 10,364 of SNQJ01S0184455.1, forward strand.
ATGTATGGAGTGCCAGAAAGTTAAAGCTGAGCATAGACACCCAGCAGTGTTGCTGCAACCTTTACCCATTCTTGAGTGGAAGTGGGAAGTAGTAATGATGTATTTTATTATGGGATTGTGCAAGATACCAGATATAATAGATATGAAGAACAAAAATAAAATGCTAGAAATGGCAGAATAACAGTAATACATCCAACATAATATCCACAATAACACATAAATGATATAAGAACAACAACATAAATAACACTTTGATTTAGAAAGCAATGTTCACAGGCCTCTTCGAGGGGGAAACCTCCAATCGAGTAGCGCTCTGTTACAATAATATCCAAGCTAGGGTTTTCATACCCTAGACCCTTATTTATACTAAATATGTCTATCAAGAGAAGCATCTAGAGACGCACATTTTCATAGTGCCCTCCACATTTCATGGAAGCACCATTGGCAATCATGATTTGGAAATTGTTGACAACATGGATGTAGCAATGAGTTTATTGGGAAATGCGGCGATGAATAAAATTATGGGTGCTTCCACTATCAACCAGAATGATGACCTTCCGATGCTTGATGTAACCGATCAACTTGAGGGTTTGGGGAGCGGAAAAGCTAGTGAGAGCATTGAGGGAAATGATGAGTTCTACTTTGGGAGGGTCTGAGGGAGGGGTTGTGTCAGTGATTTCAGGTGACTCAGACACAAGGGGAGTTTCAACATCCTCTTCCAAAATATCCTTAGAGATGGCCATAAAAAGATTTTGTTCCTTACACTTGTGGCCTGGGAAATATTTGTCATTACAATTATAACAAAGGCCTTTGAGTTGGCATTCGGCCATTTCAGCCCTGGTCAATTTTTGGATTTTTAATGGGGTAGAGGGAGTAGTGGGAGTGATGGGTTTAGGGAAATGGATAAAGGAAGGTTTTCGGTTTTGAGATGATACAACCTATTGTGCTTCTTTATCTCTTTTATTAGCCTCCACCCAAGTCAAGGGTCGAGCCATGAGCACATGGGCCTGAATCTCCTCCTTGAGGCCATTGATAAAACACTCTCGAAAGAAAGCATTAGTCATGCCCTCTGTTCGAAACGCTAGGCGCTCAAAGGAAACTATGAAGTCTTCTACTATTCTGGATTGTTTCAACTTTGTCAAATGGCCCAAATGGTTGGTGTCCATGTCAAAGCGTTCATAAATTTTAGTCACAAATTGGGTCCAAGCAATATACTCTTGACGGGAAGTTTTTCTCCATTTCCACCATTGCCAACGTTCTTGATCTAGATGGAGAACACCATACCAGAGTTTGGCCAAGTCATCTGTGATGCTGTATAAAGAGAAATAATGTTCCATTTGGGTTACCCAACCAATGGGGTCCGAGCCATCAAATTTGGTCACATCCACCCGCGGAAGGCGTATGTCACGTTGAAAGTGTTGGTGTTGAAAGGTATGGGAATGGGAGGAATGTTCTCCTTTGGTCTTTGGAGGTGCTTCAGAGAAATGGTCATCTGTAGGGATCTTCAGTTTGGTGCAGAGGGATGCAAAGACAGATTAAAGCTGGGTGGTTAGTTCTTGTTTGACTTCCTCCATTGAGGACTGCATGGTTATATTTATGGTTTCATTGATGGATGAATCGATGGAGGCAACGATAGCATTGAGTTGTTTCACTTCTTTTTGGGTCTTGAGGAAACCAGATTGCAAGGTGTTGAAGTGAGTTTCCAGATCTTGTCTACGGGTATGGGCCATGAGGATGGGTGAGCTAAAAAGGGGTGGGTGGGGTCAAAAGTTTTTCCGAAAAATGATATGGATGAATGCGATAAGGGCGGAAAGATGAATCCAATGGAATAGGTCTCAAATAATGGTGAAAAATTTTCTAGACTTTTTTTTTTACACTTGCAGAGTTATACTCCAATCTGAAGAATACTGCGGTGATGAAATCCCCAAATGCTTAATCAAAAATAAATGTGTATTTACTTGGCAACTTGAACACAGTTGCGCGGAAATAGATCTGGTCTGTTTTAATTTGTTTATGTTTCTATCCCCCAAGGATTAGGTATTCAAGGGTTCTACAGACAAGGGTTTGCCCTGTGGTATAGCTCTCTGATATACATGCGGGGTCCAACAGTAGTACTCGACCCAATATCTCAGGGCACTAACTAAGGAGGATAGACCATACCCTTAGCCATACTACCTGACTACCCAGGTACTAGAGAGTATCTTCCCGAGTGCTATTCTCGGTGACACTATAGCAGTTCGACGACCAATAGGTTTATCTAAAGAGGGCTTCAAGAAATCTAGGTCGATCCGTACACAGGTGCTATCTGATGTGCTACCACTCGAAGGGGTACCAACAGGGGTTACAAGGGTGGCCAACATATGTGCGCTTAAGAACCACTTGTATTTCTTGCGTGTATGAATCCCTCAACCACAGGTTTATGCGCGTAACGACAGATCTTTGTGGCTTAAAGACGTTGGAATACGTCTCTACCCTGGAAAAAAATTCCCACAAATTTTGCCAAGGAAAGTGCTCTGATACCACTTGCTAGATACTAGATATAATAGATATGCAGAACAGAAATAAAATGCTAGAAATGGCAGAATAACAGTAATATATCCAGCATAATCTCCACAATAACACATAAATGATATAATAAAAACAACAAAAATAACACTTTGATTCAGAAAGAAATGTTCACAGGCCTCTTCGAGGGGGAAACCTCCAATCGAGTAGTGCTCTATTACAATAATCTCCAAGCTAGGGTTTTCATACCCTCGACCCTTATTTATACTAAATATGTCTATCAAGAGAAGTATCTAGAGGAAGATCCTTCTAGAAGCAGAAGCTTCTATTAGGTCTTCTTACATCCACCTTATTCTATTTTATTGAAAGGCCTTATTAATATTGACCTTTATTACATCCAAATATATTGATATACCTATGTGTGGGTTAGGACCCTAACATATTTCCCCGAACAGGCAAGCTGCATGATTTGATCATGGTGGTGGTGGACAAGCTAACAAAATATGCCCATTTTATTCCACTGAAAACTACTCACAAGGCAGTAGATGTTGCTGATATTTTCATAAAGGAAGTGGCACGATTGCACGAAATTCCTAAAATGATTGTGTCCGACAGAGACCCGAAATTCACCTCGAATTTCTAGAAAGGATTGTTCAAAGCATTCAAAATGAATCTGAACTTTAGTACAACTTATCATCCTGAGTTTGATGGACAGACAGAGAGGGTGAACAGAGTAATAGAATACATACTGAGAATGTATGTGATGGACAAACCATTAAGATGGGAAGACTACCTACACTTGGTAGAATTTTCCTACAACAATGGGTATCATGCATCGTTGAAGATGAGCTCATTTGAATCACTTTATGGAAGAAAGTGCAAGAATCCATGGAGCTGGGATAATCCAGTTGATAGAATAGTAGTTGGGCCAGGGTTTCTCAAGGAGATGGAGGACCAAATGATAAAAATTAAGCAGAATTTGAAAACTGCCTAGGACAAGCAAAAAATTTATGCTAATAAGAACAGAACCCACAGAGAGTTCAAAGTGGGTGATCATCTTTTCCTGAAAGTGAAAGCTAATAGGAGTTCCCTGAAGCTGGGAAGTTGCACCAAGTTGGCAACCAGATTTTGTGGGCCATTTGAAATCCTGGAAAGGATTGGGCCAGTT
>SNQJ01S0184455.1:35383-47276 GCA_010110895.2 Picea sitchensis
ACTCATCACTTCACTTTATTATTTACCTTCTAAAATCTCTTAAACCACTTTGACTACTTTGACCTTTTGGGGCTTCAAGCCAACATATGAGGGTCCTCCAAATTCGTAAGGCCATAACTCTCAAACCGTGAGGAGTTATGTGATGTTCCACATACCACCATAAATGGCATGACATGTAATTTCCATATATAATAGTATTACCTACAAATATATCAAAACTAATACCATTATACATCAAACAAACTTGGGTCCATTACCCAAATCTGGGTTCTCCAACTTCACATGGCCATAACTCTCTAACCGTAAGGAGTTATGTGATGTTCCACATACCACTAGAAATGGAATGACATGTACTACCCAGATAGAATACTATTACCTTAAAATATGTTAAAAATAATATCATTATATATAAAACAAACTTGGGTCCATTACCCAAACCTTTGTGCAACCATAATTCACTACCAGACTTTCTCCAAGGGTTGACATCAATCTAAAATATCACTCTCCAATGGTTGAAATTAATGAAAACCAAAAATCCATACCAATTTTCCATCAACCTAATCCAACTTTCTTGCAATTTATCATCTCCGAACTTTTCTAGAAAACAGGTCTCAAACTTATCCCAAGAAACGATAGTTTGGGGTTGCTGCACAAAATACCAGGTAGAGGCATTTCCCTCAAAAGTGTAAGGGAATAGCCTGCACATGACATCCTCATGTTTGATATTCCAAATCATAACAACTAACATGAATTTCTTGATATGATCCTCAACTGATTGCTTCGAATTGGGGTCAAATTTGGGTAACAATTGTTGAGGTCCAGGTACTTCCATGACATCTTGATTGACCCAAGTTCTGGTGGGATTATTTTGGTTAGCCATGGGATTTGGTGGGGGTGAATGTTGAAATTGTTCAAAAAAAGAAATTCCTTCATCCGAGGATTCTTCCCTTGAAGAGGGTGGAGAATAACTAGGTGGGGACGGTGGAAGACCAGATCCCCCAGCACGTAGGATTAATGCTTCAAAAGGATCAGTAATATTACCACCTATTGTGTGATCAGGAAGACCAATGTCAAGAGTTTGTTCTTGCAGATTGGAAAAATCAAGACGCTGATTTAGCTGTCCACTAGATTGTTTAAGTAGGGATAAAGCACCCTGGGTTCTTAAAATTGACTGGCGGGAATTACGGATAATTTCTTGTACACCATTCCCTTAAGGAATCAGTGTCACTGGCTCAGCTGGAATTTCAGGTGTAGTTTCTGACATAGTGTCTTGATCAGGTATAATGGTAGGGTCTGAGAGACTATGCGTCACGACAGGAGAACAATTGTTTGGGGGAGTCTTATGACCTCCTTGTGCCATCAATGACTTTGAATCCCTCCTTATAGCGCCATTTGTTGGTGGGATTTTACACACACCATCAACTAGAAGGGAAGATCCGGTCCGGGGTTTTCTATTTAACCCAAGCTGTTTGGAATAATCTACCCTGACGAGTTTTATGGCTCTGTTAGCCAACTAAGACTCTAAAATAAAAAAAAGAGGTAAAACTAACTAAATGTATAATCCTATCAGTTAACACACTAATATTGATTACTTAGCTAATAATAGTGTTACATAAAATAGATATATAGATATACAAGGTTTAAATAAAGCCTTGTGAAAATGATGGTTTAAACTAATGAATCAAGTTTAAATATATACAAAAATAAAGGAAATTGTTCTTTCACTATAAATAGCAAATAACAACGAATGAATGAATAAGATTTTAAAAATGATGTCACAATAATGGAAAAAGCATTAAAGTTTGGATGATTTGATCATTATTCATTTGTAACATAACAATTCAAATAAAATAAAAACTCACTAACCTGATGCTAATCTGCTGTAAAGAAATAGGTGCTAAGATATATTCGTCTTTCTGTGTAAAGTAAGATCTACTAAACCCGTTGTCAAGTATAAATCTATGACAATAATAAAGAATGATACTTCCTGAATAAACTCAAGGAAATTCTTTGTATTTCAAAAGCAATCTATGATAACAGAAAGACAAGTAGATTTTCACTCATGTAACTTTAAATTGACCAAAAGATGAAGATGAAATCAACTTCGATCACCGAAAAATGGTATTATCAACAACCCAACATTCGATGTAAGCTCAAAATGTATGGATAGATGATTAGTCACATATATTAAAAGAACCAATGGATTATGAACCATGTGAGAAGTAAACACAACATGAAAACATAGATGTAGAATAGTTTAAATATAATTCAATACATATAAGTTTTCCCTGCCCATAAACTACATGAGAGCCAATAATCACATTGTACAGTCTACAAAAGGACCAAAGCCAAAAAGTAAACTACATCCCATATATTTCTCAAAATATTAAGTCCATCATCAGGTCCAAAAATAATTTCCTTTGTTCCTGGGCAAGCACTACTATTTAAACCAAATTCATGGCCTGTTTCTCATATGATACAAGATAGAGACATATCTATTTTAATAAAATATTTACTAAAAAATAACCAAAAAGATAGGTTTGTTGTGACAACTATTCAAAATAGTTACATCATTCAAATATTCTTGAAACTGTTTGTCAAAATGAAAATTACAAATTTGTTGTATTCCCAACTATTAACTCATTCCTTCAACCTTTGCACATTGATCTCCTTTACACTTGATAAAAAATATGAAATATAAATTAGAAAAACAATCAAATAAAATAATTAAAAGACAAGTTACAAAATCTATGATTTTGTAGCTAGTCTAAATAAAACCAAAAATAAAAACAAAGTCAGTTATCATTTAAACAATCCAAACATGAATTCCAAGAATAATTTTTACCAATTAAACCTTCAAAAAATAAACATGAGACAATTATGAATCGATAACAACGTTGAGATTGGTGGAATTTTTTTATCATAACATCCCTTGACCCCCTGAAACATTTGTTGGACCTGGGCGAATTCTATCGGATGCTAGTTCTCAGATCCTCATTTTCCTTCTCCAAATATAAATTGTGAGCCATAACTTGATTTAGTTGAGCATGTAGATAAGGGATGTCTGGGTAATATATTTGGATCCAGCTAAAATAACCTTCACAGTGTACCTATTCTAGGTTTGGCAGCGGGTGATTATGATCCAAGTTTAAAGGTTTATCCTGCTCCATAACCTTTTTCAAGTCATTCTGAATAACTAAAAATACATCTTGCTCCTTTAAAAATGGAGGCAAGTTAGACACAAAATCATATCAAGGTGAATTTATTTTAGTGGGATCAGAGCTAGTATCGTCAACATAGATTGGGTCTTCAATATCAATGTGGGGATAGGCTTATCATGGTTCTGGCATCGATTCCTGGTCATCTTGGAAAGAATTCAGTTGTTCCTTTTATTCTTGAAATCTAAATCTTGAACCCTCTGAGTTTTTTGTTTTCCATGCCTCTTGATTTTAATTTTGTTTTCATCAACCAAATATTATTCAGGATTAGGGGCGACATATACCTTACCCCTTAATTGACTGAACACTTCCTCTAAAGACTTCTCAGGGATGAATTCGTGCCTATGGTAGGTGCCCTTGACTGATTGACGAGAATCAACGGGGGTTTCGGTGGGTAATGCAGGGCATTTTCCAAATTGTAATTCAATATAAAGATTTTGTAGAGAGTGAGTCGATGGGAAAGGGTTGGTAGAATCGTCAACACATAGGGGTAAACTGCTGACCGGTTTAGGTGGAAGTGAAACAAAATCATTCTGAACAAGGAAGCCTTGCCAACTATCTCCTACCTTCAACAAATGGGAAAAAACCAAGACCTGAATCAAACCATGGTGAATAAGACTGGATTCTGAGTTGGGGTTTTGTCTCTGATAGAATCTAGACATCTTCTGTAGGATTTTAAGAAGATAAAAATATGTTTAACTTAAAACCTAAGAATACCATTAACATGCACACATGAAATAAAAATACCAATCCATATCGTCCCTCATAAGTGATGAATTGTTTTATTATCAATAACAAACCATGCCATCGAGGCTTGAACAGATGGATGGGTGTAAATTTAATGTCGTAGTGAGACTTCCTGGAAATCATCAACTGATGCCAAGGAATTGTTAGAAAAATAGGATCATGGAGCAATAAAATAAAACAAATGCGGAAATAAAATACAGAAGATACACAATACAATAGAGACACAGATATACGTCGTTCACCCAGTGTGGGCTACGTCCACCAAAGAAATTTCTAGGTCCTTCCTTTATTATTATCCAACAATCGAAGGGATACCGTTGGACACACCAACTACACTGAGAGGGGGGGGGTGAACAGTGCAAGTCTCTTTTTCCCAAAATTCCTTAGTTAACAATCACCATTAACTCATTACTCATTTCTATCATTTATAACTAGTTAAATTTCAACACATATCAGCAACATATATCAACAATATATCATCAAAAAGTCATCACCACAAGGAACACAAAGAACACAAGATGTATGTACAATTTTCTTTTTATTGTGGACTACAATCCTTGGGGTTTTTCAGCAACAACTGAATAGAGTACAACTATACAAGAGCACCAACTCTATAATGCAAGACTCAACTTACACCCTCAACACCAACTGATATGAGGCAACAATCCTCAACTAATATCAATGCGTACCATAAACAAATTGCGTCAACCATGCACCAACCTATGAAAAACAACCTGTAATCAACCTATACAACAAACAAGTGCATCCAACCAGCTAGCGCAAGTATATACCAATAATATATGAAATACTACATTTGGGGACCTATAATCACTTAGGTAACTTCGATTTTTTGACTATTGATTTGGCGTTTTCTCGTGTGTGAGAAGTCTAGCTTGGTTGATCCCGTTTCTCCCCTCCATTAATTTCCCTCGCTCCCCCATCACCCTGCTTCTGCATTCTTCATCCACCTTTGTGCCCTCACTCCCTTGTCCTTTGCCCCATTGACTACCTCTCGCTTGTCACCCATCCATGAATAATCAAACTTGGGACAAAACACAAAGAACAATAAGTTAATTAGATTAAATAATAATGTTAGTATAGTTAAAATTGGTTAAACTAGCTGATAACTAACTAGTTAATAATTAATTAATTAATAAATAATTAAGTTAATTATATAAGTTAGTAATTATGTTAGAGTTTGATTAATTTAAATTGATTAAAAACAAATTAAAACAATATATAAAAATAGATATATTATTAAACACTAAATGAAACAAAACAAAACAAAAGTAATAAAACAATTAAAATATAATAAAAATATAATAAAAACATAATAATTAATAATACAAAATCATATGTTAGAAACAAAAATTAGAATAAAACTACAACATATATAAAACACATATTAAAAACACAAAACAAAGCATTATTAAGGCATATGTGAATAATGTGAAACAAAGAAACTAAAGGAATTAAAGACTACGCTACCCTAGGTCTGCCACTAGAGTACTTGGTACTGCTCTTCCCATCAAAACTTGTTTTAAAACAAATCAGGTCATTAAAGATTCAGGACCCCCCTCACTGTCTGACTTAGCGAGAGTCCCGAATGGTAGTTTCAAAACCACCCGGACCGGTGTCACTCCCACATTCAGTAGAACCTCCCCAGTACACTTACCACCTCGAGTGCGGAATACCCTGCCCAAAAATAAAACCATTTTTTCACCCATTTTTTTTCTGATTACGGCCACGTCTTCTTCGAGAATTGGATTTTACATGGGCAAATGAAAACAGATTCTTAAAAGCCAGAGGTTTTCATGATGATGATGAATAAAAAAATATCTCATTGTTTGCACATGTGTCATGATCAAGGAGAATTGAAGCCATCTTTCAACATCATTTTTTCAATTTTTCGTTTTCATTACAGGTCCACGATCTTGCGGAGCTGTTTTGGAGAACTAGATCCAAGAGACTCAAAGTGGTTTTATGTTTCCTACAGCTGACTTCCTTCACGACCTTGGGAAAATTACAGTGCTTGCTAGCAGGAATGAGACCATCTTTGGGGAACTCTCAGTGAGTACACTTCAGAAGCTTAGGATCGATCAGTGGTGGACAATGACCGGACCTGAGAACAGGATCATTCACTGGCGACTCAATCAGCTCCAGCTGACTCCAATGGGCTCAGGGCGGTCTGAACTCAAAGACTCCACTAGAGAAGAACCTAAAGCATGACCAAGTAGCCTAGAAGACCGGTACTCAAGCTCAAATTGCATTCAAGACATCTGGTTTATATGCAATTATGTTTTGTATTATTCTAAACCTGATCAAAAGTATATTGCCAGCGAGAGATTACATTGAAGAGGAGAGAGAGAGAGGAGAGAGGAGAGGAGAGAGGCTTTGTTGGTGAGCCTCAAGAGATCCATATCCCCAATTGTAGATTATGTACATGCTCAATACACTGTGCATCCTAAGATGCATCTGTAGAAATTCTAGTGAGACATAAGCCTCCTAATTTATCTCCTACTCTTGCTAAACATATGGATGGTTGTGAGCCTCTTGATTCATCTCATGTGCTTGCAAAATTCCCAAACTGATACAAACCTCTAGATTTACCTCCTATCCTCCATAACCTCCACGCCAATTACATCATTAATCTGCCTAGGTTTGATGGAAAATGGGAAGATCCAACCCCGCTGAAAAACATATTCAAAACCTTGGGGATTTCCTTGACCTTTATGAGATTCGAGAGATGGTGATATGCAATGTCCGGGTTACACCCACATCCTTGCAAGGGGAAAAGTTAAAATTGGTTTAGAAATCTACCAGCTACAAATATCAAAATTTTTCATCAATTTATGCAAGTTTTCCCTAGATAGATGGGTGGTCATGGGAAATGTTTCCTCATCCTAGAAGAGTATGACCACTTGAAAGTAAAGCCAGGGGAGACAATACAAAAGTTTTCAACCAGATTCAATGGGTTGCTATCGCTGTACCACCACGATGTAAGGCCAACCCCAGGATCAACTCGCTTGCATTGCGGATGCCTTAGATCTTGAGATGACATTTCAATTAAAGAGAAAGGAACACTATAAGTCTTGAAGAAATGCAAAAGGTTGCAGTTGATGTGGAGGCCAACTTGTTGATCAAAGGTCAAAGTTAAAGAACAAATAAAAGGATCGTGAAATCTTGAAGCTAAAACTAGACGATACATCTAGCACCATGGAAAGAGGTGATCACGATTAACATAAAGAGGAGCTTGTCCAAGAGACATCATGTTCCATTGATTTCGAGAAAAGATGAAAGGTCATAGTTCCCAAACATTTTGTTCACCCTTGGTGCCATGGTTTGGATAGCGATTCTTTCATGTATTCCATTCACCATCTGATCGAAGATGAAGTTCAAAATCGAGAGAGTGGTGGAAGATTCTCCCGACATGATATGAATGTTCAATGGTATTTCATCCATGGATGATTCACACAAGCTTGACCGATTATGATGATGTTCATGAGGCTGAAATAGAGGTTGTTTGTTCAGAAAAACCAACAACATGTCATTGGCGGGAAGAAGATCATTTACAACTTCGGATACTTGATGACAATCAATCCGCACATGGAAATTATGACAACAATGATCAAAGTGTAGAAAATCTCGGAGTAAGTGAAAACACTTTGCCCTTATGTTTCTCGACTTTTCCAATTTCCCGAAAGAAACTCTAGGCGGTTAGAAAATAGTAAAGAGACATAGAAATTTCTCTAATCAATCAATTGAAGACACCATTAAGGATACGGAGGCTGTTCTAAATCTAGAGTTACAGCCCTTTACCTGCTTTGATTTTCAAATTTTCGGATGAAAGATTAAAACACGGGAAGTGTAGGTTAGACCAAAATAACTTCGTACCATTATGCTTTAATTCATTTCGGTTTTTGAAAAATAATCGAGTATATGCTAAGGATAAATACACAAAAATTGAAGTTTAGATTGGAACCAATGCGGTGGTCAGTTCAATTCCCTACAGGATCCAATATCGGATGTGTTGGATGACTTGTGTTGTCAAAGAATCTTTTTCCATCATCCGACTATGGGATAAAAGTTGTTATGATAGGGATACGATTAGACAGTCATTTACAGGGGTGTGTTCGTGAAGTCACATTACAAAGCCCATCACAACAGTTGAAACCATGTTAGGAAATGCATGAGGATGAAAGTAACATAGATCTGTTAGAGCTACCATCCAAAAATCAAAGAGACATGTCATTTCTACCTTGAAGTCCTATAGCCAAAAATCAAGGAACATGTCATTTCTACCTTGATCCTATAGCTACCTATATGGAGAATGTTTTCACTGTAGAGCCTCAATCTATCTCTAGCAGTACTTTTGTTCTTCAAGATTGTCGAGGTCTCTATGGTAAATATCAATCACATTTTCAGTAGTGGCCTTTACACTTTGTTGTTTTGAGTCTATGGGAAAAAGGTCAAGATGCGCTTTTCACTGTGCTAACGGGAAATCAAAAAATCCTCTGGTCTCAACAACTACTTGATTGGCTGCATTGGCATTATTGTATCATTTAGAACGATGAAATTGTCAGTAGTGTAGGGTAGGTAGCAGTTTTGAATAAGCTCAGTCATTTGAGCATCTTTTCAGTATTGTATGATTTCTAGTAGAGTTTTCAATTGATAGTATCTAGTTCACTGTCCAGTGAAATCTAAGCCAGTTCGAAGATTGTAGCTGTAGTGACTCCATGGACCATAGAATAAAGCACCGGTCTTCATGTTCAAAGTTCAGTGGTTCTTGACACCTCCTAAAAGAGCTGCCATCCCCAGGTGGAGCCTATGTTGGGGACCTATAATCATAGGTAACTCAATTCTTCGACTGTCCCCCCCCCTCCCCCTAAAACCTCTTACCACCTTAGGGGGGGTCCGGAATACCGCCTTCCCGAAAATAAAACCGTTTTTCCCATTTTCACCCATTTTTGCCTGTTCAACACGTCGTCTTCCGAGGCCGTTTCTGGGAAAATGAAAATTAATTTTTAAAAACCGAGAGAGGTTTTTCTCCATAACGGGATGAATAAAAAAAACCTCTCTCATGTTTTTCATAAGTGCCATGAGAAAGTATAATCGAAGCTGTCTTTCAGCCTCTTTTTTTGGATTTTGGATTTTTCTGTTATAGTCCCGATCTTGCAGTAGCTGTTACAGAGAAACCAAAGGATGTTTTTGTCCAAAACACGCCCATATACAATAAACTCCTTCATGTTTTCTCATGTGTGAGTGTTGAAGAGAAACAAATTTCTATTCAGACCCCTTTTTGGTAGAAATTAGGCCCGTCTTTCATGGCGGACAGTTCATGATTTTTGGGGATTTGTGCCTATTTTTGGCATAGGCGGTTAAAACCGACTCCCGAAACTTATGGGGAGATCTCTCCTATTTATAGATATTATTTTTAATGTAAAAGGGTTGATCAGTCAGGGACCATGATTTAAATCTTGTATTAGAGCTCACAGAACCAGCTGTATTTTTCATCAATTCAAATAATACAGTCGCAGCAGTTACAGGATTCTTGTGTCAAATTCATTGGTGAAGTTTTTTTCTCATTGTGATTTTGTTTTCCTCTGTTATCATATATGTTTGTCTTATCCATTGTTTCAAAGAGATTTAAGATCAGGATTTGTGTAAAAACACCCTGTTCCCAGTTTAAAGCAATGTCAATGTTTTCCACTAAAAGTTAAACGCAAAATTCTTTACTGCTCTGTCTTTAATTTGACCTCTTAACAATTTTCCCCCTCTGCCATACCCCAAGATTACGAAGAATCCAGTGATTTTCCTACCTTGCCCTGTAAGGCTGTCTGTAGGATTTGTTTTTTGATTAAATCTCAGATTGTGACTCCATTGCCCATGGTTCCTCTTCACTGCACCTACCCAACTCAAAAACTTATCCTATTCTGCATAGCTAGCCTAATATCCTATTTCAAACAAATCTAAATTTGACAGAGAGATCCCTCTCTGAGTCTTGGAGGGCTAGATCCAAGATTTGAAGTGGTTTTGATGTTGCCTCTATGACTGCCATCACAGCCTTGGGAAAATTATAGAGTGCTAACATACTCATCGACAATGACTCATCAATATGTACCAACATCATCAACTATAAACCTCATGTATATGCCAACTCATCAACTGCTTGTCTCAACCATGACTACTTTTGGATTACTCAACAACCCTAACTTGAAATAATCATAACTTTGTACTTGTAATGAATAAAGATATGAAACTGATACAAAATTTTCGTAAGTGTGTTTAATGCAATTCCTCCAGGTGTTACTACTTGGAACCTCTCATAAAAGGAGTTATAGCAAAACTAGCATACCTTGTTGAATTCTGGCTTCTGAATTTTTTCCTTGACTGATCATGATCATGATTGAAGCTTCTTTGTGTCTTGAACATGGATGATATTCTTGAAGATGTATCTTCAATAGTTTTCTTAGATTCTGGTTGACCATGATTCCTTCCTTTGAGTACTTTTTCATAACTTTTTCTATTTTCTTCATTATTCTTTTCTAGCAACGTAGAGTGCTTCTCTTCATTCTCTACAATTGATGTGGATGTTTCTGTCTCTTCAACTTTCTTGTTGAGCTTGACGATTTTGACTCTTATTGTAACAACTTCCTCTTCAATATTCTCAACCTCTTCTTCTTTCTTCATGATCTGAGACTTCATAACCTCTTTTGTTCTCTTTGCTTCTTCAAGTTGGATTTCCAATGCAATTATTTCTTCTTCCAGTCTTCTCTCTTCTTAACCAAACTCTTCCTCAAGTTGGTTTAATTCATTGGTTCTTTCCTTGAGATGATCCATCAATATCTTTTCTCTGTTTTCTGTGTCTTCCTTTTGTGCTGCTATGTTGGATTCTAAACATTTATTTTGATATTCTAGAGTTTCTTCAATTATTCTAGCCTCTTCTAGTTGAGCTCTTAAATTCTTGATGACCTACTGATCTTTTTTGGAACCTTGAACACTTTGCTTTTGCTTCATCAATTCTTTCTTGGACGACCTGTTTTCTTCTCTTTCTTTCCTTAGAAATTTCGACGCTCTTGAGAGTTGGGCCTCGGGTCACAGTGAACGTTCACATGGATGGAGGCCAAAGGAGGAGCTAAGGAACGTTAGCCCTTTTCAGAGCTCGGGACTTAGGGATTTAGGGTTGACTCATTCGCAAAGTCCCAATATGTGAAATTGTGATGCGCCTTTTGCATAGGCGTGCGGTCACAACCCATGGTCGCGTGGAGTAGAGGCTCGCGCTTGGTGCTTAGTCACGTAGGCGTAGTTTCATAAAAGGACCTGTGGATTTGTTTAGTGGAGGTTCCAATAGGGACCAAATAGATGTTCCATCTCAAGGAGAAGGAACAATCCAGTGACCGGGAGGTCGACAGACCCTGCTGAGGTAGGGGGGATGCAACATTTGGTGGGCTTTTGGACCGAGCAAAGGGTTTACTAGGGTTTATGTATCAGGTTATCGGATGTAGGCCCATGGGTTTACCCATGTTTAGGCCTTTTGTAAATGTATAAATACGAAGTATCTAAGCAATGTAAGAAGTAGATATGGTTGGCTATGTTGGATTACTGAGAGGGGGGGTGAATCAGTAATAGAGAAATTTAATCATTTTTAACCATATAATAAAAGTGTTATATCAATGTAGCATTATCATCCAATAAATATAGATTAAATAAGAAATGAACAAATGAACAATCATACACATACACAGTACGCCAGTGTTTTACATGGAAACCCAAATCGGGAGAAAACCACAAAATCTTTGTTCTTATATGTCTTGAATAACTACATTCATTGGAAGCACCAACTTCCTTTGTTTTCTAGATGCAACTGGAAGGAGGCTCCAACTGTTGGAAAATATTGAACAAGCAACGAATGCGTGTTGATGATTGTT
>SNQJ01S0184456.1:18420-31533 GCA_010110895.2 Picea sitchensis
ATGAGGGTTTCAGCTGGAAACCCATTTCGGAACTCGGATTCGGCAGTGAAACTATCTGTCCTAGTCGGGAGATTGGAGAATCCATTTCGGTTTTTCATTTGCAGGTATTGGCATTGTGTTTTCGAAGAGATTTTTGGGAGATGACTTTCATTTGCAGATTGAAGAAGAAAAAGGGCATTTTCTTTGGCACGTGGGAAGCATTGGGTATTCTCCTTAGAGCTGGGCATGTCCTCCTTCTTCCTAGCAGGGTATCGCCTCTTGTGGGTGAATTTTTCATCATCAAAATCAGGTGGCTTTGGCTGGGCGTGTACATGATTTGGCTGTCTTTGTTGGCCGAGTTTCCTTGTGGTTGCGTGTTCTTCTTTTTGGCTGGCCGTGTCTCTCTTGTACAAGAGCTGCGTGTTCCCTTATGGCTGCGTGGAGGATCTAGGATGAGGCTGCTGCTGGTCATTCTCTATTAGAGGGTTGTTCATTGCATAAAAGGATGGTACAACATAGAGCTTGGGACTGCTAAACTCTGCCAACAGTAGGCGCTGCCATACTTACTTGGGTTGTCCCCTCAACAACACTTGTGGACAGTTTTGATCTTTTTTCTCCTGGCTGTGTATGATCTGAGGTTACCAAGATTCATTCCTCAATCATTCTCTTCAATTGTGAGAGGTATTTCCACCTCCATTTGAATGTTATTGGTTCAACATTTTATTCAATAAAAGACAACCAAAGTTTAGTGAATTTGTGTCCATTAAGATGTGAATGTTTGGTCATTATTTTTATGGGTTTTGTCTAATATCAAATTAAGACACTTGGCATTTCATTGGGGAGGTATAAGGTGATATAAAACCACTAAAACAGCCAGCAAAACTAAACAATCTACTACAGTCCATTCAAATTTCATCTTCAGCCATCATTTACAGAAGTTTGCAAAGTGTTTGACGAAAGTCCAACACCAAAATAACGAAGTTTTCCACACTTTTACAACTTAGAATATTTCATTGTTTTACATTAATGTTATGTAACTATTAAGGTGGATTAAAAGATGCGTGTATGTTCTATGTATGGAGGTAAGTCATATTAGTTCTCAGTTTGCTTGGGTAGAGTGTTAACAAAGGGAGGTCTTGTGTTAGACAACTTTAAAAGCCAACTTTAAAATCCGTGTTAACAATTACATATTTGTCTTATGAACAAGATATGGTACTATCCATTTTGAGGTTTGGCATAGAGATTGTTCTTATAGACTACACTACATTGCACCATATAATCCCTACATTATCCATACACTCCTTGCAAACCATGTAACACCATTAAAAGACACATGCGCAACGTCTAATCCCCATTCATAGGTCTCTATTTCCCATGTCTAGTTCAATGTAACAATGATGACATTTATGATGATGATGATGACCTTTATTGATCATTCCAGGTATATTGCTCATTCATGAGGCCAAAATCATATCAGCTCATGTAGTGGTTAAAATGTATAGATTTTATGGGTTACTAATTATATGTTATAGGGAATACAAGATATATAAGTTATATATATGGATTATGGGTTAGGTCATGTTATGGAGGGTAAGGGATATATAGGTTAGGGGTTATACAAGTTCAGGGTCTTAAGAATTAT
Source organism: Picea sitchensis (assembly GCA_010110895.2). Classification (NCBI taxonomy): domain Eukaryota; kingdom Viridiplantae; phylum Streptophyta; class Pinopsida; order Pinales; family Pinaceae; genus Picea; species Picea sitchensis. The sequence continues at coordinate 20,042 of SNQJ01S0184456.1, forward strand.
GCAAGTTTAATTGGGTTTAGGGGTTATGGTTTAGAGGTTAGTTGCTAACATGGATACAGTTTAGGGGTTACCACGGCTAGGAGTTATATGGGTCATGGGTGACAAGAGTTAGAAGGGTAAGAAATTATAAAGGTTAGGGTGATAGGTTATAGGGGTCAATATTATATGCATTATGTGGATTAGGGGTGATAAGGTTATAAAGGTAAGTAATTATGAGGGTTAAGGGTGATAGGTTGTTGGGGTGAATGCTACACTCATTATGGGGTTGTGGGGTTATATTTGTTAGGGTTTACAAGTGTTGGGGTAAGGGGTTATACGAGTTAGGAATCCTATCTGTTAGGTGTAGAGTTTATAATGTTTGAGGGTTATATAGTTTAGGGGTTATTAATAATAAGGGTTAATATATGGGATAAGATTCGTAGGGTTTAAGGATTAGGATATACGAGTTCAAGGTTATATTAGGAATTATAAGTGTTTGGGGGTGTGGGTTGCGGGTTATAATGTTTATGGATTAACTTTTATAGGTGTTATAATTTTTAGGGATTTGGAGTTGTAGTCGTTATGTCTTATATTATGGGTTATAATGTATTGTGGAAGTGGTTATTTATGATGGGAGTCATATGGGTTAGGAATGATATGGGTTATAGGGTTATGGATCAAAGGGTATAGGAATATAGAGTTATTTTAGTTAGATTCAATAGAAGGTGTAAGGATTAGAGATTAGATGTCTTTATAGAGACCAATGGCTCTATTAGTTGTTAATGGGATATGGGTTATTGAGATTATAAATGGTAGGGGATAGGGAGGTTATATTAGGGTTTTTAAGATTAAGAGGTTTATAAATATTAGGGGTTATATGTTAAGAATTACATAAGGGATTGGTTTATAAGAGTGTTAGTGGAAACCTATTTGAACATGTACAATTTCTAGTTTTAAGGTTGTTTTACAGTAATGTTATGTAACTTTTAAGGTGGATTATAAGGTAGGTGTATGTTATATGTATGAAGGTAAGGAATATTAGTTCTCGATTTTCTTGTGTAGAGTGTTAACAAAGGGAGGTCTTGTGTTAGAAAACTTTAAAATCCATGTGTAGACATAGCCAAACACCAAACTTTGGGTATACTAGGAAGGTTTAAATAGGAGTTATATCCACCACCTATTATTTGTATAATTGTGTCTTGGTTCCTAGAAATGTTAAAATTTTGTGTTCAATTTGAACATCTTTTCTCTTTATTTAAAAGTTTTTGCATGTGGTTTTGGAGAGAAACTTGTCAACTAACTTGGAGTAAATTTTCAACCCATAAATTTTACAAGTTAGATAGCTACCTACCCATCATTTTCTCCTTATAAGGATGCTTTTATAAACCAAGTCTTATATGCATATATATACATATAAATGTTTAATGCTTTTCTTTGTTTTATGTCTTTGTCCTCATAAGTGACCCACATAAAGTCATAAAACAAGGAAAAAAAATTACACACCCACATATAATTTTGATTTTAATTTTACATGTTTAATTCTTTTTAAAATTTCTAGTGTTTTGAACGTTAAAAATGAAATTAATTCATTTGCTTGCAAAACTCTTTCTGGGTTGGAAGAAGCAGAATTTGAAACTTCAAATATTGGGGACCCGTGTACTTAAACAAGGGATGATATAAATTTGAACAATGAAAAAAATAGAGGGAGAAAAGTGTGTATAATGCATCGGTTGAAATAAAAGAAAAACCATTTCCATGTAGATTTATTTGAACCTTTTTTCTTATGAATGAGTCAATTAATTTTGAGAGCCCAACATGTAAAGGGAGAAAAGTGTATAATGTATCATTGAAGAGATTTTTAGTACAAAGTTCAAATAAAAGAAAAACCATTTGAATTAATTGACATGGGGCATATTAGGTGGTACCATAGAGGGCAAACTTATGTTATATCATTTATATTTGGTGCTCATGCATCATGTGTGAGGGCTTGAGACACCACATACTAGACAACATACAAAGAATCTTTGTCTTATGAACAAAATATGGTTATACTATCCATTTTGAGGTTTGGCATAGAGATTGTTATGATAGACTACACTCCATTGCACCATATAAGCCCTACATAAGGAATCATTGTTCTAACATCACTACATTTGAACCCAAAATCTGAAGGCATCCTTTGATGCCACCCAAAAAATTGGCCTTGACGTTGGATTTTGCCTTTCAAAATTTGTAATTTTCTTGTTTTTTTTCAAATTGTCCTCGACGATTGTCATGCACTAAGATATAAGAGATCCAAATATTGAAATATACCAATATCCTACCAAATAAACATTCCTTGCAGAGATAAGAGTCTTAAAATCTATCAATATCCTACGAATCAAATGATGTTTGGGCCATAAAGGCTTGTCAAAGTTCATTTGCAAGCTAATTCAGTTCATAATTTGCATGTGACATAACACTATCATTCAATAGTCAAATTGTTACATTTCATTGTCATGCTTCATGTGTCAGTGCTTGAGCCATGAAAAAGAAAACATACAAAGAATATTTGTCTTATGAACAAGATATGGTACTATCCATTTTGAAGTTTGGAATACAGATTGTTCTTACATACTACACTACATTGCACCATATAATCCCTACACTCCTTGAAAACCATGCAACACCATTCAAAGACACATTCTTGCAGCGAATTAGCTATACAATCGACGAATTTTTTTCGTCGATAGTATAACTAATTTGTCGCAAGATTATTTACATTCGTTTCTCTTGCAACGATATCAAATGATGGTTGGATTCATTTCATATTTGGTTTATCAACTTGAAATTAAAATTTGATACTTTGAAATCTATTTGTACCTTGAGTCAAATACAAATATGAAACTAGGAATCATTAACATATCTATTAGAATATATGGAAAATAGGGTTTATGGTTTACATGATGATATGATGATGGAAGAAAGTGGGCATGTGAGTCAAATTTGAGTCCATAAACCCTCCCATATTGTTAAGGCATACGAATAGTCTATCCATGTCAAATTTCAAAGCATACAGAAACAATTTGAAAATATTTCAACGTTAGCCCCATTCACATGTCATTGTTGCCTATGTCTAGAATTTTTATGGTGTTGATTAAGCAATCAATGAAAAAGATGGAATTTTCATCACAACTATGACACAAATACATTGCATATACAGTATTAATGTAGAACCTAAAATAAAAATGAAGAAAGACTGATGCAAACTTAAAACTTGTGTCACCCAATTTGTGTAGTTTGAAACAAAATTAGGGTTTATGGTTTACACGATGAATTGATGATGAAATAAAGTGGGTGTGTGAGTAAAATTTGAGTCTAGAAACCATCCCATATCATTAAGGCATATGAATAGTATATCCATGTCAAATTTCAATGCATACAAAAACTGTTTGAAAAAATTTCAGTGTTGGTCCCATTCACAGGTCACTGTTGCCCGTGTCTACTCCTAATACAATTTCCATTCCTTGTTCCTTGTAAAATTCGTTAGACATTACACACGTCCCCGCATATAGTACTCTAAGGGAGTATTTTTATGGTGTTTATTAATAAATCACTGAAAAAGAAGGATTTTTCATCACAACTATGACACAGATACATTGTATATACAATATTAATGTAGAACTTGAAAGAAAAATGAAGAAAGACTGATGAAAACTTAAACATTGCATCAACCAATTTGTGTACTTTGAAACAAAATTAGGGTTTATGGTTTACATGATGAATTTATGATGGAAGAAAGTGGGTGTGTGAGTCAAATTTGAGTCCAGAAACCCTCCCATATCGTTAAGGCATGCAAATAGTCTATCCATGTCAAATTTCAGTGCATACATAAATAGTTTGAAAAAATTTCAAAATTTCCCTCATTCACAAGTCACTGTTTCCCGTGTCTAGTCCTAGTACAATTTACGTTCCTTATTCCTTGTAAACTTTGTTGGACATTACACACGTCCCTGCATCTAGTACTACAAGGGAGTATTTTTATGGTGTTGATTAAGCAATCAACGAAAAACATGGATTTTTCATCACAACTAGACACAGATACATTGTATATACATTAATGTAGAACCTGAAAGAAAAATGAAAAAAGACTGATGAAAACTTAAAACTTGCGTCAACCAATTTGTGTACTTTGAAAGAAATTAGGGTTTATGGTTTACATGATGAATTGATGATGGAAGAAAGTGGGTGTGTGAGTCAAATTTGAGTCCAAAAACGCCCCCATATCGTTAAGGCATGCGAATAGTATATCAATGTCAAATTTTGGTGCATACAGAAACAATTTGAAACAATTTCAACGTTGGCCCCATTCACAGGTCACTGTTTCCTGTGTCTAGTCCTAGTACAATTTATGTTCTTTATTCCTTGTAAAATTCATTTGACGTTATAGACATCCCTGCATCTAGTACTGCAAGGGAGTATTTTTATGGTGTTGCTTAAGAAATCAACGAAAAAGAGGGATGTTTCATCACAACTATGACACAGATACATTGTATATACATTAATGTAGAACCTAAAAGAAAAATGAAGAAATATTGATGAGAACTTAAAACTTGTGTCAACCAATTTGTGTACTTTGTAAGAAAATTAGGGTTTATGGTTTACATGATGAATTGTTGATGGAAGAAAGTGGGTGTGTGAGTCAAATTTGAGTCCAGAAACCCTCCCATATCGTTAAGGAATGCGAATAGTCTACCCATGTCAAATTTTAGTGCATACAAAAATAGCTTGAAAAATATTTCAAGGTTGGCCCCATTCACATGTCACTGTTGCCCATGTCTAGTTCTAGTACAATTTCCATTCCTTGTTCCTTGTAAAATTCATTCAACAATACACATGTCCCTACATCTAGTAATACAAGGGAGTATTTTTATGGTGTTGATTAAGTAATGACCGAAAAATAGGGATTTTTCATCACAAATATGACACAGATACATTGTATATACAATATTAATGTAGAACCTGAAATAAAAATGAAGAAAGACTGATGAAAACTTAAAACTTGCATCAACCAATTTTTGTACTTTGAAAGAAAATTAGGGTTATGGTTTACATGATGAATTGATGATGGAAGAAAGTGTGCGTGTGAGTCAAATTTGAGTCTAGAAACCCTCCCATATTGTTAAGGCATGCAAATAGTCTATCCATGTCAAATTTCAGTGCATACAGAAACAATTTGAATTTTTTTTGGCATTGGCCCCATTCATAGGTCATTGTTTCCAGTGTCTAGTCCTAGTACAATTTTCGTTCCTTGTTCCTTGTAAAATTCGTTCGACATTACACATGTCCTCGCATGTAGTATTGCAAGGGATTATTTTTATAGTGTTGATTAAGCAATCAACGAAAAAGATGGATTTTTCATCACAACTATGACAGAGATACATTGTATATACAATATTAATGTAGAACCTGAAAGAAAAATGAAGAAAGACTGATGAAAACTTAAAACTTGTGTCAACCAATTTGTGTACTTTGAAAGAAAATTAGGGTTTATGATATACATGATGAATTGATGATGGAATAAAGTGGATATGTGAGTCAAATTTGAGTCCAGAAACCCTCCCATTTCGTTAAGGAATGTGAATAGTCTATCCATGTAAAATTTCAGTGCATATAGAAACAGTTTGAAAAAACTTCAACGTTGGCCCCATTCACAAGTCACTGTTGCCTGTGTCTAGTCCCAGTACAATTTTCATTTCATTTTACTTGTAAAATTCCTTCGAAATTACACATGTCCCCGCATCTAGTATTGGAAGGGAGTATTTGTATGGTGTTTATTAACCAATCAACGAAAAAAGGGTATTTTTCATCACAACTATTACATAGATACATTGTATATACATTAATGTAGAACCTGAATGAAAAATGAAGAAAGAATGATGAAAACTTAAAACTTGCGTGAGCCAACTTGTGTACTTTGAAAGAAAATTAGGGTTTATGGTTTACATGATGAATTGATGATGGAAGAAAGTGGGTGTGTGAGTCAAATTTGAGTCGAGAAACTGTCCCATATCGTTAAGGCATGAGAATAGTATATCCCTGTAAAATTTCAGTGCATACAATAACAGTTTGAAAAAATTTCAACATTGGCCCCATTAACACGTCATTTTTTCCCGTGTCTAGTCCTAGTACAATTTTCAATCCTTGTAAAATCCATTCGACAATACATAGGTCCCTGCATCTAGTACTACAAGGGAGTGTTTTTATGGTGTTTATTAAGCAATCAATGAAAAAGAGGGATTTTTCATGACAACTATGACATAGATACATTGTATATACAATATTAATGTAGAACCTGAAAGAAAAATGAAGAAAGACTGATGAAAACTTAAAACTTGCATCAACCAATTTGTGTACTTTGAAATAAAATTAGGGTTTATGGTTTACATGATGAATTGATGATGGAAGAAAGTGGGTGTGTGAGTCAAATTTGTGTCTAGAAACCCTCCCATATCATTAAGGCATGTGAATAGCCTATCCATGTCAAATTTCAATGTATACATAAACAGTTTGAAAAAATTTCAACGTTGGCCCCATTCACAGGTCACTGTTGCCTGTGTCTAGTCTTAGTACAATTTCCGTTCCTTGTTCCTTGTAAAATTCATTCAAAATTACACACATCCCCACATATAGTACTGCAAGGGAGTATTTTTATTGTGTTGATTAAGAAATCAACGAAAAATAGGTTTTTTTTATCACAATTATGACATAGATACATTGTATATAAAATATTGATGTAGAACTTGAAAGAAAAATAAAGAAAGACTCATGAAAACTTAAAAATTGCGTCAACTGATTTATGTACTTTGAAAGAAAGACTGATGAAAACTTAAAACTTACGTCAATGAATTTGTGTACTTTGAAAGAAAATTAGGGTTTACGGTTTACATGGTGAATTGATAATGGGATAAAGTGGGTGTGTGAGTCAAATTTGAGTCTAGAAACCCTCCCATATCATTAAGGCATGTGAATAGTCTATCCATGTCAAATTTCAATGCATACAAAAACATTTTGAAAATTTTTCAAGATGGCCCCATTCACAAGTCACTATTTCCCGTGTCTAGTCGTAGTACAATGTCTGTTTCTTGTTCCTTGTAAAATTCGTTCAACATTACACATGTCCCCGCATCTAGTACTACAAGGGAGTATTTTTATGGTGTTTATTAATAAATCAACGAAAAAGTGGGTTTTTTCATGATAACTATGACACAAATACATTGTATATACAATATTAATGTAGAACTTGAAATAAAAATTTAGAAAGACTGATGATAACTTAAAACTTGCATCAACCAATTTGTGTACTTTGAAAGAAAATTAGGGTTTATGGTTTACATGATGGACTGATGATGGAAGAAAGTGGGTGTGAGTGAAATTTGAGTCCAGAAACCCTCCCATATCGTTAAGGCATGTGAATAGTCTATCCATGTCAAATTTCAATGCATAAATAAATAGTTTGAAAAAATTTCAACATTGGCCCCATTCACAGGTCACTGTTGCCCATGTTTAGTCCTAGTACAATTTCCGTTCCTTGTTCCTTGTAAACTTCGTTCGACATTACACACGTCCCCACATATAGTACTATAAGGGAGTATTTTTATGGTGTTGATTAAGAAATCAACGAAAAAGAGGTATTTTTCATCACAAATATGAAACAGATACATTGTATATACATTAATGTAGAACCTGAAAGAAAAATGAAGAAATATTGATGAAAACTTAAAACTTGCGTCAACCAATTTATGTATTTTGAAAGAAAATTAGGGTTTATGATTTACATGACGAATTTATGATGGAAGAAAGTGGGTGTGTGAGTGAGTCCAGAAACCCTCACATATCGTTAACACATGAAAATAGTCTATCCATGTCAAATTTCAGTGCATACAGAAACAATTTGAAAAAATTTCAACGTTGTCCCCATTTACAGGTCATTGTTGCCTGTGTCTAGTCCTAATACAATTTCCGTTTGGTTCGAAAATACACATGTCCCCGCAACTAGTACTGCAAGGGGATATTTTTTTGGTGTTAATTAAGAAATCAATGAAAAACTGGGATTTTTCATGACAACTATGACACACATACATTGTATATAAATTAATGTAGAACCTGAAAGAAAAATGAAGAAATGCGACGAATTGTATCCCATATGTACATTTGAAGATACTTGTGACGAATTAGCTATACTTGGAACCACATCATACATTTCCTTTGTTTATCGATGAACATTTTCCATCGATAGTATATCTAATTCGTCTCTCTAGCGACGATATCCTTTCCTTGTTTCTTGCTGACGAATTCCATTCTTTGTCTCTTTTGCCAACGAAAATGTTTTCATAATTGATGGGTACTAAATTATCCTTGATTATTATCCTTGATTTTCTCCTATAGTACCTATTCTTGAAGGTTATAAATATCAATGTCATCTTAGAAGAGAATCCAATATCAATATATTTCTCTACTTCTATAGAGACTACTCTCTTAATGTTTTAAAAGATAACTACATGACACTACACTTAAATGAAAAATTCCAACACTTGATGGTTTTAATTAGGATTCATTTCATATTTGGTTTATCAACTTGAAATTAAAATTTGATACTTTGCAAGATAGTTGTACGTTGAGTCAAATATGAAATTAGGAATCATTAACATATCTACTAGAACATATGAAAAATAGGGTTTATGGTTTACATGATGAATTGATGATGGAAGAAAGTGGGCGTGTGAGTCAAATTTGAGTTGATAAACCCTTCCCATATCGTTCAGGAATGCGAATAGTCTATCCATTTCAAATTTCAGTGCATACTTAAACAATTTGAAAAAAATTCAACATTGGCCCCATTCATAGGTCATTGTTGCCCATGTCTAGTCCTATAACAATTTTTGTTCCTTGTTCCTTGTAAAATTTGTTCGACAATACACACGTCCCCGCATCTAGTATTGGAAGGGAGTATTTTTATGGTTTTTATTAAGAAATAAACAAAAAAGAGGGAATTTTCATCACAACTATGACATAGATATATTGTTTATACATTAATGTAGAATCTAAAAGAAAAATGAAGAAAGACTGATGAAAACTTAAAACTTGTGTCAACCAATTTGTGTACTTTGAAAGAAAAATAGGGTTTCAACGAAAATTCTATAGAAATGACAATCACGTTCATCGAAACTTCGTTGATGCAACACTATGACAACAATATTAATGACATCTACGATCATGATGGTATAAAAATGAAAGAACTTCTCTTGGTTTCAGGAATAATTTATCCTCTAATGAACAGGGCCAATCACATGAAGGTGGAAGCTCATATGGCCCCTTCCCTCCCCCTCACATCATTCTCAATTTATCCCCAATACCCAATGTATAAAATAGAAAATAATCGAAAGCAATGTCCTATTAAGATTCATGCATAGAAACTACAAAAACAAAAATTAATGAAGGTACATGAAATTATGTGTTTGTAAATGATATTTTTAGTTTACCATGTACTTTAGTATATTGACAACTATTTTTAGGTTTCACATAATAATTAAACAACATGTAACATAGGATATAAAAATGTCATGTACAACTTAAAAACATGTAATTAACCCATGACATTATAAGTAAATTATTTTAAGAGAATAATTCATACAAATTAAAACATATAGTCACGCACCTAATCCAACCTCAACATTTGTGTAACAATCCTTATTCTGTATCTTGATCTTCTTAATCGAACTTGCCATATGTATCATCATCTAGTTCAGAAACGATGTTGAAAGGATTGATGATATCATCATCGTCATCAATGTAATTTTCGAGAATATTTTCATCGACATCATCGTCAAGAATTTCAATATTGTCTCCTACGCTTGGATCATGATTTTATTCGTCTTCTTCATCTGTCGACCATGCATGATCTTTCGACTCTGTCTAATCTGGTGAATCATCTTCTTGATCTTCAATATCATATTCTTCTTGTAAATGAGTATAATTAATTGGCCTTCCTCCTAGATCATATCTAACAAAAAATGACCAATCGCTCTCACCTGGAACATTTGAGTAAAAGACTTGTTCACATAGGCTTGGAAAAACATAGCGATGATGTCCTCTTTCAAACACCATTGTTTTAATCATTGGAAATCTGTTGGAATGTTGAATAATAGTGCTTTCCTCATCATGTTCAAGCATTCATAACCTATACCATTTGACATCGAACATAACTAATTTGAAGGAATTAAAGTCACTCTCAAGTATATCATTTAAATACCCATAGTATCTATTTTCAGATTCTTGGGGATGTCTGTCGCTCCTAGAGGATACATTAGTGACTTGGAATACTGCAGTTATCCCACTATAAAATTTTTTCCTAGTTTCATCCAATTGTCTGATGCAAAATTTATGACCATTCCACCAAATAGCCTTGTGGTGTTTCAACTACAATATGAGAGATATGTAAAATATGCATTGTCAATTAATAAATTAACATATATATTTATATAACTTGGAAAGTATCTGAAAAATACAGTACACATGTAGTCACATTAATATAATACAAAATAACTGAATAAAATGGGTGAATTTTCTTACCTATCCATCTTTCAAACCATATGCTAAATCAATTTCCCTTTGCGTAACATTGTCATCTCTGTTACGATGATCTTCTCTAACCAATTCAGATAGTCGTTGCCATGTTAACCTACCTCCATTATGCTGTTTACATATTTCAATCCATACATTCATCCCTTCAAGATTGTTTGAAATGTATAAATGCAATGCATCCCACTCTTGAGCAACTGAATCAAAAAATCATAATTCATTAATATTAAATATTAGTTATAACGTCCATGCAGGTTATAAATATTAATAATTTATGAAATAAATTATAGTAATATATTAATGAGTATGATCATATACACAAAAAATGAAACTTTATATGTATTATTAATATAAATTTCCACAATTATTAATATATTACCTCTCATTTTTTTCATTCTACCTTTCCCCAACAGATGCTCCTGATCTTCAAATGTTTTGATGGAGTTCAAATCCCAAATGCAATCCACTACATGCATAGTTGGCGTTGCTAATTTAGGAAGATATTGACTAATATACACCATGGATTGATATACCATATATCCCTCCACCATAGAACCCTCAGGATGTTCTCTTTGTTTAACCAATTCCTTTAATGATTTCAAGTGCCTCTTCACCATCCACATTGACCTTGTGTGAACAGGTCCACAAATTTCAATCTTCTCAACTTGGTGTATGAGTTAGTGTTCTTGTGTATTGAAAAATGTTGGAGGTATATACTTTTTCATTTCACACATTAGATGAGAAATTTCTCTCTTTTAATACTTTATATCATCTTCATGGATTTATTTCAATGAAAACCATCTACATGAGATCATGACAGAAGAAAATAACATGTTTCAACATAACATAATATAATATATTACATTACAAGTAAAACACGTGTCATTAAGTAC
>SNQJ01S0184457.1:0-18860 GCA_010110895.2 Picea sitchensis
CCCCCTCTCAGTAATCCAACAACTTCGGTAAAGACTCAAAATGCGGTGGTAACTTCAAAAAATAGAGAGACCTGTGAGGAATTTATTCTTTCTCCACAATGACTCAAGACTCAAGATATAAAACCAAATCCTATGGACAATTAACAGTCAGAGAGCACACCAAAATAAACAAAAAGGTCAAATGCACACAAACAGGATATAGTAGCTTAAAAGGGGCCTCCCTCACTAAAGTAGGTATGCCTCTCCCAAGAGGGGTCTGGGACTCCCTTTAAAAGATTGGAGGTATCATAATCAGTTATAAGGGCCCTCATGGGCTTAACAACGTAGTCGATCAGATCCCCCCAGAGAGGTAATCCTCCATAAAGTTAGTGTGTTGTCTGACCCTTATATGGTTCATGGTACCTACAGAATAACCCTTGCAAATAACCTACCTACAGAATAACCCTTGCAAATAACCTATGTGGCTACCTATGTCAAGCAAATAGAGACACCACAATATAACCAATGCGCAGGCGAACAGTCATAAGTCCGGTCCACTGTATGGGCAAGGTAAAAAATCCTGAAATCTTGAAAGCACCACCTCTCACGGAGGTAAAGGTACTAGCAAGACCCCCATATACGAATGAAACCATAGAAATATCTCTGACGCTAAGAAGGTATTAGAGGGCTATCTCTACTACCAACTTCATGTGACCTCGTTCTTAACTCTGGTGTGAGTGGAGCCTCCTAACATCACTAATTATACAATGGATTTCACCACTCCCTGGTCAGACAAATATGTTTAGTTTAATAGCCTTGGAGAATTTTACTCACAAAATCCTATTCCAACGCCCTATATCATATGCTTGTTTGTGTACCCTAAGAAATAAAATCGTTTCTAATCAATTTTAGTTATCAATGTTACTTTTAATGGTTTTTGTTTACTCAAGAGGTGTGATCTTGAAACTGATGATATTATGACTCATCATATTAAAGAAACGAATATACAAATATGGTTAAGTCCTAATCTTAAATTCTCAAGAGATGGTAAGATTTTAAATGAAACCTTCAATGCAATTTATACAATTTCAATAAGATGCAATCCTTCCACATATGTCCAGATCAATACTAAATAATCAAAAGAGAAAATGCCATAATGCAAAATGAGGAAAGTTTTTTGTATTTTCGATATAAAGAAAAGAAAATGAAAGGACTGAATAGAAGATTCACAAGAAGACCCCACTACAAGTAAAAGGGACAAGCCAATCAGGATACCAAGAATCAAACACTTATACCAATGTGCAAGGAAAACCAATGAAAAATATGATAAGAAAGAATATCGCCCGAAAATTCAATAATAATAAGGTTTCCTATCACTCTGTAAGCACTTAACAGTTAGGAAAGAGACCCAAGAAGACTCAACAACCAACCAAACTCACTCGGCAAACATCAAACTGATCCAATAAACCTAAAGAGCTGATGTACATGACTGTTTGATCAAAAATTGTGTATGTACGCTCCCTACAGAAGGACAACTCGTGTATGTATGCATCTGTCAAGGGAAAAACTATGTATATGTAATAAAACACTGCCAAGGAAAGGATTAAGCCAATAAACTCAGATGAAAAGTAAAAATAGGTTGTCAAGCAATCAGGTGACAAGGAAACCCAGGCTAACAGAGAGAAATTCAAGGAGAAAAACACTCAAAACCCCAAAACAGAAGATCATTCCCCAATATGGTCGCCAATTTTGTTACGAGGAAGATATCTCTATGGAATGGGGTAAACCAAAACATACTAAATGACACACAAAAATCAACTTTAATCCCAAATATGCTATATAAATGAAATTCTAACAAGACAAGGCCAAGATCCTACCTCGTCCGGACGTTTGATGAAGACCATCGTTGAGCACGCAACTCAAAGATTTATACATGCAACTTGTCCCCAACAACCAAGATACGGAAGCATATGGTGATATATAGTGTTGGCATATAAAATAGCATAATCCATTAACATTCATGAAAAATACACCCATGCAATAGTAATTCAAATATTTTCAAGATATGAATTGGACGAGAAAAGAATATTTCTATTAGAATAATCAACAGGAGTATGTAGGTGAAAAACTTCTACAATGACACATATCAGAATCGAGAAAATAATTCCCTCCAGTTGGGCCTCCACCACTTCAATCCTCCACCAAAGGCAAGCTCATATAAAGGAGACAATGAGGTTCTCCATCACAAACAAGGAAGAGCTTGGGGGTTGAACAATGAGTTCAGACTTTCAAGGATAAAGGGATGCAGAATCAATGTGAAGTGAAATTTCTCCAAAGTATCTTTGCTCTCGAAAGTTGAATTCTCTCTCCCTTCAAAGGCTTGGATATGGCTCAATTTATAGCCTTCAAATGGAACTAAATATCCAAGCCGTGTCTCATGACGTGACATGGAAACCCAATATCATTTTTAATTTTAAGCACCAAACCCGATGTACGCAGGTTGTAATGGAGCAACCTGCGTATACGCTTGTTGCCTAACTAATAGGGCACATATATGTGGAAAAATATGATTTTTTGGCTCTGGAAGGTACAAAAAGGGACTTCAAGTCTGCATAGGGAAATGGAAAGGCCATCCAATCAAGTTGCATGGGGTGAGAAACAATTCTCTATAACAATGCTTGGTATGATTCCTCTCTGAGTTGTGCTCGTTTAACAACATTATCTCTATTTGACATCGTAGTGGAGTGCAACGGTAGATGGTATACAAGTCATTCATCATCATAACCATAATTGAAAAAATATTGAACATTAAATTTATAATAGTAAATACAATTCATTTAGTATGTTCAAACATTAGACCAAACAATTATTAGAAACATGTTTTTTTTTTCCAATAGCACACATGCAACCAACCACTTTATAAAACAATTATTGAGTTAAACAACACATTTACATTAGTTCCATTGAAAATCCAAAAATACAATTACTCAATAATATTATCTCATGCCCCAAGGGGACATCTAAAGGTAGTCCATGTTATCACAAGATTTGTACTTGTGCAAATCTCTCCACAAGATCCCAATCTTGTGTAACAATTAGAAGTCTCTACCATTGTCGCCTAAGTATATACTTCCCTCCTTTTAGTGATGGAAGGATATCCAACACAAGTTAGGCTTCCCTAGTTACATCAAGGGACCAAGTAGAAAGATTATCCAAGTCTACAACCCCCTATCTTAGTCACTTAGATGTTAGGTCTAGGTCTAGGAGAAGTAAAGAGGAAAATGAGGTAATTAGTTCACCTATACGAGACAAGAAACAATCCAAAGCATATAATATACAATTACCAAGTTATGTAGCTCATCAATCACCTTTAGACAATAGACAATCATTAAAACCAATTGTTGTTGCAAATTTATAGCATTAAACCAATGTATAGCCACAGTTAACCTTTTGCAATAGCAATAGGTTAAAGCACCCAGAAAATTAGCAATTGTACATAAGGATTAATCCTTCAACAAGTGAAACAACATCCAATTGCTAGACAATGATTCTTAGTATATTTAGCCACAATATTAAGTAAGTATTCAGCAATTATTTGAAGCCCTAATAGTTGTAGAAAACATTTATAACAAAAACAATTGAGTTCACTTGTTTGCTAGGGTTAGAGCTAGTGAAGTTAGTCAAATCGCTTTGAGAGAGAGAGAGAGAGTAATAATTCTAAGAGTATTTTCACCACCAAGAGAGATCTAGACTAGTGTCGTTGAATTTCTAGGGCTATGGATTCAAGCATGCAACACTTTGAAGAATGAATTAGATGGTCAAGAAGAATAAGGTTTCAAACCCTAAGGTGCCAAGTCTCACGGAGCTTCGGACTAAAACCTTCAAGAAAATGATATCTAGGGTGCAACATCTCTTGGGCCCTAGATGTCATTTTCATTCTTCTAGATAATATAGTTCAAGGATTAAAAAATGGACTATTATCAAAACCCTAAGGTGTAAAGCCTCTTGTACCTTAGGTCTTTGAATCCTAATTTTATGGACGAAAGAGTATTTTCTATTGTTTAAATTGCATTTTTGAATGTATAAATCTATGTAGCATGTTGAAAAACTCTTGGGACACTTCTATTATACAATCTTGGCCACTCAAATCTATAGATCCAACAAATTTTCGCCAGATTACATGCAAAATTAAACAAAAAAATATGCCCTGAAAATAACCAAAATGTAGAACATTTAGACTACGACTTATTTTGTACTTTATAGCTTCAAAATGTTTAAAGTTGTTATTCTTTTCAATGATTTCAACAAATTAAAAGGTTCAAATAATTATAACCATGGAATTGACTATTCAAAACATTGTAATCTATAATGAATTATGGAAAGGTATTGCAATGAACAACCCATAAAAATCCTATGAGGTTGCACAATTAGTGAAGCGGGAGTTGAAAGATGAGAAAGCATTAGAACTTGTGCATAGTGTTGTTTGTTTCAGATAAAAGTATATGATCATATTGAAAATTGTGTAGATGCTTGGACATTGTGGAAAAATCACAAGGACTTGTTTGATTCTCAAAATAAAGCTAAAGGAGTTTATATTCAAATGGAATTATTATATCATAAACTAAATGATGGAGGAAATGCAATGGAGTAAATTTCTAGATTGGAAAATTTCAAGAAAGAAATTACTAAGCAAGAGTTGTTAAAATTGAATATAGTTTGATGGTTGCAATATTGATATCGGGGTTTCCATATTCATACAAGCACTATTTAGAGACATTACAAATAACAGATAAATTGGAGAACACGACTTTTGATAAAGTATGTGAATTCTTTGCAAATCATGAGCAAAAATTTGGAAAGAAGAAACAATTGGAGGAAGTATTAGTTGCAAGCACGCGCAATAACACCATTGAAGTCTCAAATAGAAATTTAGTTGTTTTCCCTAGCAAGAGTAATGACAATCGATGAAATCAAAATCAATATTCTAATAGAGGAAGGGAGTGAGGAAGAGGTAGAGGTATGGGAAATATGCACTAAAATCAACTTTTTTGTTAGAAGGAGAAAAACATCATCATTCACAATCTAATGGTAAAGGAAGGGGAAAGAAAAAAATAGTCTAGTTTTGATTCAGTAGATTTTGACACCATACCTCAAATTGTAGAATTCATTTCTACAATTTTTTTTATTGTGAATGATGGAGTTAAAACAATGAGACAAAGAAACGTTTAGCTCTCGAGTTAGGTTGGTTAAATTTTTTTGGTGTTGATTCACCATAGAGAGATTATATTTCTTCAAAATACATGGGACATCACCTTCTTTAAAACACCAAGAGGGACCAGCCTCTCCTCTACTTTCTTTTCTTGGCCAATGTCTCTTTTTAGTATTCAAAGAAATAAGATCTATCCTTATAACAACCAATGTGTCGCTTTTATTCAATGATATATCCCTCCATAAAGAAGATGAAACATTTTTTAATATATGCATGGGATCTAGTATATGGGAAATCTTAAGATGGTCCCAATATGGAAGCTCATAAAACACAAATTTCCTTTTCATCCAAATGGGCATTTTCTTGACATATGTGTCGAAAAATTTAGGATCATCAAACATAGGTTCCCCATTTGAATCAAAAAATTATGCAATTTCCCTCTCCTTCTTTGTGTCCTATTCCCTAAGCTACTCTATCAATGAAAACATATCAGGTCTCCTATTTCTCTCTGGTTTACCATTGAAAGTATATTCTACTCTTCTATGAGAGTGGTCTTCTGGAAGGAAAACCCTCAAGCAATTGTACACTAGATTTTATAGGTGGTTGGACCACCTGGCGTTTATATAAGGTCCAAAAATTTTACATCCATGATACCCTTTTGTTACAATTGTTGGCATGTTTTACGGGAAGAGTGTGCTTGTCATTGATGGAAAGAACAACATTGATGATGGAAAACGGGAACATCATAAGATCAGGAGGAGAAGCAAACAGTATGCAAAGATCAAATCTCATAAGGGAAAGCGTAGTACAGAAATGTGATCAGGATCAAAATCTCCACAGGACAAACCAAGGCCATTGAGAATTCGAATACCTGATAGTCGTTGGATCACTTTTGAGTGGAAGGATGGGATAAGATAAAAGATATGAGATATCAATCATCTGATTTTCTATCAGCCATTAGATTGAATTGATGGAAGGATAGGATAAGCAGGGCAAAACAATTGAGAATTCAATCACCCAAATATATGCCAGACATCGGATCAAATTAAGTGAAGGATAGGATAAACGGGGCACAAGGTTTGAGAATTCTATTATCTGAATCCTCGTCATTCGTCGGATCAAATTAAGTGGAAGGATAGAATAAGAAAATATGGAGATTCGTTGGATTTAATCCAAGGCAAAGATTCATCATAGATAGATCAAGTCGTTGATCTAAGATCTTGATCAAACGAACATCATTCATTTCGGGCCTAAAGTTATGAGGAGGTTATGCTCCAGAGAAATCACTTCAAGAATTTCCAGTTGATATTTGAAATACTCGAAGCCTGGAGAGTCGAAATACATTCTTGACCACTGGATCATCTGAAGTATATCTCAGTCATTAGATCATCTGAAGAAGATCTCAAGCGTCAGTTTGAGTTTTGAAATTCCTGAAGCCCAGAAAGCCAAAATGAATTATCGATCGTTGGATCATCTGAAGTAGATCTCAGTCATCAGATCGTTCAAGGAAGATCTCAAGCATCAGATCGTCCGAAGTAGATCTAGGTCGTCTGATCCAGAAAATACGTGGTGTAATCCTGTGGACTCCGGGTAAAGATCTAAAGCCTCAATCATTTGATCCAAGAGGACATGTGGCAGTAATGTGCATACTTCGAGGGGAATTAAAGTTTGATACTTGATATTTCAGAAGTCCGGAGACCCGAAGGAGATCTCAGCCATTGATCGAGAAAGGAGCCAAAGAACTATTGATCTGGTTAAAAGGTAAAATTCCCGAAGTGGAGGCAGAGCCGTCGATTGAGAAGGACAGGTGTCCACAGATCATCAACTCCAGAAGATTGGGGTATGAAAGAAAGCAGGGTTTGAGATTTGAAACTCTTGAAGATCGAATCATGAAATAAATCACAGTCATTGATTCAGGAAGGTTAGATTTGTTCTGCAGATCGTGAAAGAACAAATCTGAACCGTTCGTTCAAGAGCACCATCAAGATCATGAGATCAATGGTCTCGTTGCATTGCAGGGATTGAATATGCAGAAACTTTAAAAATTTGAAGGTGGGTCACAATCAAAACCATGGTTTTGGAAAAAGGACACGTGGAGGCTCAAGGTAAATTGCGGGGAAAAAATTAGTTTGATTCAAACCATCTGGTGACGTGCCCACAATCGTGTGGTCACATGAGATCATCGCCCAAGGTCATATCATGAAACAGAGCTAGCACTCACTAGACCAATATCGGGAAGCACCTTTTGAATAGGTGTTTGGTCACCGTTGGTGGTCACGTGAAGGAAGCGGCTCAGAATCCAAATAATCCAAAAAAAAGATTGACTGTAACTACTAGAGAAGACGAAGAGTTGTGACTACCATAGAACCCAAATAATATCAAGATAACGCCCGCTAGTGATGAATAGGATCAGGATAACTGCCAGAGAATCCAAAGAGTCTTGGGATAATGGCCACTGATGATGAACAGATTTATAATAACCGCCAGAGAAGATGAAGAGCTTGAATGATGATTAGGTAGAGGACTCGACATGTGTAAGACATGCAGAACAAAAAAGATAGTGTGATTTTTCGATGGTTATGCATGTGGGTAGAAGGAGAAGTGGGATAGCATCTGAAGTGGAGATCAGAGGTGCAGTGTACAGAATTTAGAGGCAACACAGAGCATAGAATTTTGAACAGAAGTTGAATAGAGAGGTGTTGTGTGGAGGAAGAAAAAGAGAAGAGCACAGAAGCAAAAAGATGCAGAAGTGGAATAGAGCATAGAAGCTGAAGAAGGCAGAGGAGACATGGAGTTGTAACAAACCATATCAGAGACAGAGAAAGTAAGTAAATTTTTATATCTCAGGGTGGTAGGGTGGTGTTAGGGAGGATTGTTGTCCTCCGAGTATCAAGTGGGTTCTTGAACACAGGGAGTTGTAGCTTCCATCTGGTTGTAGCCAAAAAAACTAGGGTGGTAGGGTGGTGCAAGGGAGAACCATTGTTATATGTTATATAGGTTGGTGCATGTGTGACTGTAAGTTGGAGCTTCCATCCAGTTGGTGTTGGAACACTCATGGAGTTGGTGCTTCCTTCTAGTGGGTGCTAGAGAAATTAGATGGTTGGTGCTCTCTACATGTTGCAGCTTGTTAAAGAAGAGGTTGTAGCCTCATTTTGAGTTGGTGCTCAAAGATAGATGATGTACAAAACATAAAATATTGCCTATCATTCTAAGAAGAAGAGGTTTTATCCCTTTATGGGTTTCCTCATGAATATCTACCTCTGTGTATATCATATGTGTGATCAATGTTTATTATTTTTGTTGTTCATGACTTTCATAATCTTGATGATCACTTGGAGAACATTAATAATATTGCAATAGGCATAAAAGTTTAAGCACAGTAACAACTGATTCACCCCCCCCCCTCTCAGTTGTCTTAGTATTTTCAACAATTGGTATCAGAGTAGGTTCCTTTTAGCTAAAGGTAGATTAATAAGCTTAAACATGACATGTCATGAAGGAAATTCAACCAATAATCCTCCTTTGTTTGATGGAACATTTTTTTCTTTTTAGAAGTTTAGAATGAAAACATACATTATGGCCTTAGGTGTTGATGTTTGGGATGTTGTAGAGACTGGATATATAAAACATGTTGTGCTAGCTTCCAAAGATGATAAGTTGGAATTTATCTTCAATGCAAAGGAAATAAATGTTATCTTGAGTGGGCTTGTTGAAGATGAATTTGTAAAGGTAATGCATCTTGATTCTGCCAAAGCGATGTGGGATAAACTTATTAGCAGTTATGAAGGAAATGAGAAAGTAAAAGACGCCAAACTTTAGACATATAGATTGAAATTTGAACAACTAAAGATGAATGAGGATGAAACAGTTAATAAATATCTATTGAGAGTTGAGGAGCTTGTGAATGCCATGAAGGGTCTTGGTGAGAAGATTGAAAATGCATTTTTAGTTCATAATATTTTAAGATCTCTACCTAATATATTTAATCCAAAAGTTTATGCAATAGAAGAACTAAATGATCTTAAGATCTTGTCTATTGATCAACTTCTAGGAACTCTGACTGCTTATGAAATGAGGATAGGTAAATATAAACCTACCTCTAGAGAATTATCATTTAAAGCAGATAAGAATGAGGATTCTGAGCCTGATGAAATTGAATAAAAATTTGTGAGAAGACTAAAGAAAGGATCAGGAAAGTACCAAGGCAATTTTCCCTTCAAATGTTTTAATTGTGGAAAGATAGGTCACTTTGCATCCAAGTGTCCAAACAAGAAGAAGGACCAGAACTATGAAGGTGAATATAAGTACAAATCCAAGAGATTTGGTAAAAAGAAAAGTTTGTGTGTAAACAATGATGACTCTTCAGGAGACACAGATAGTGATTCTTCCTGTGAAGATAAGGTTAATGACTTTATGCTTATGGCCAAAGAGGATTATGATAATAAAATCACACGAATTGATGTTAATGATGAAGAAATTGTGGTTGACTTGGAAGGAGAACTGATCAGTTCCCTAGAAGAAATTGCTAGACTCGGATTTAAGAAGAAAAAGCAAAAACAATTGTTGATACAGTTCGAGAGAGATAGTAAAAAATCTGATGAAGACTTTTCCCTGTTAAAAGTGGAATTATAAGAGGCAAAGAAAATAGAGGACATTCTGAAACAGCAGTTATCAGAGAAGAAGGCAAGATGTGAAGCCTTAGAAGAAGAGGTAGTAAAAACCAAGAAAGAGATGGAGAAGTTTAAAGCATTGTATCTCCAAAATATTCCAAGCATTAAAGCCTCAGAAGAACTAAACAACATTATGAGCAAACAAAGATATCCTTTGTTGAAGACTGGTTTAGGCTATGTAATTGGTTCAAGAAGCAAACAACCAGGAAGAAAAGAGCCAGTAAAGATGATCAAGTTCCAAGTCAGCAAACAATCAGACCATGTGAATACTCTGCCACCAACAACTAATAAATATAAGATGATCCCTGATAAAAAACAAAGATATCAGAATATGGAGAAAAAAATACCAAGAAGAAGGTCATACTTCAGGGACCAAAATTTCTTCCATGGTTACTGTTTTTACTTCTCTAATTTTGGTCATAAGATTGCAAATTGTCAAATTAAGTTTAGAGACATGCAACTGAGGAGATCAAGACATAAACAATATTTGCAACATAGAACTAAACAGCCAATGATTAGACAAAGTTTCACCAATCACTTTGACCTATTGAACAATGATCTCGAATGGTATAACTGTCATAAATTTGGCCACAACGCTACAAACTTCCATCTGAAGAATTACAAAGCAGAACCAAGGATAAAACCCTTAGCTAGAAATTCCAGCACATGGAAAAAGAAAGATAGTGAAAAATGTGGTCTAGTACTTTCAGCTCAAAAACAAAAGGACCCCTGGTATATAGACAGTGGATGTTCCAAGCACATGACTGGAGACAAGGATAATTTTTTGTCTATAAGTAAAATTAAAATAGGAAATGTTACCTTTGGAAATGATGAACCAGGTAAAATAAAGGGTAAAGGGATGCTAAGTTTGAGAAATGGCAAAGGAAAAGCTCAGGATGTTCTTCTTGTAGATGGGATGAAACATAATTTGCTCAGTGTAAGTCAAATGTGTGACAAAGGATGTGAAGTGGTGTTCACTTCCAAAGATTGTAAGATAAAGTTTGTAAACTTGGGACAAGTGGTGGCTAAAGGCATAAGGACAAATAATATTGTATATGTGTTGAAAGAAGATAGAAAAGAGTGTCATATAAAAAAACATAATGAAAGTTGGTTATGGCATAGGAGACTTGGACATCTAAACTTTGACCACTTAATAAAGCTCAAAAAACTCGAGGCAGTAAAAGATCTTCCAAGAATATCAAAGCCACAAGATTTTGTGTGTAAACCCTACCAAGTAGGAAAGCTAACCAGGACACAGTTTAAATCCAAGAGCTCTACTTCAATAGAGAAACCACTCCAATTAGTTCATATGGATTTGTGTGGACCATCAAGACAGGAAGGCACGGGGAAGGAAAATTACTTCATGTTGATCATTGATGATTACTCCAGACTCATTTGGGTTTCTTTTCTCAAAGAAAAAGATGAAGCATTTGATAAATTTAAAATATTTAAGGATTTAACTGAGAATCAAATAGGAAATAGGTTAAAGGAAGTAAGATCAGACAGAGGAGGAGAATTTATGTCAAGTGATTTCAAGGAATTATGTGATAAACGTGGGATCGAGAGAGAATACACAATCCTAGGAACTCCACAGCAAAATGGAGTAGTTGAGAGTCAAAACAAAACAGTTCAACAAATGGCCAGGTCAATGATGAAAGAGAAGAACATTGGTCAAACCTACTGGGTAGAAGAAATACACACAGTAATCCATATTCTTAACAAATCCCACCTCAGACCACATAGTGACACGACACCTTATGAATTGTGGTATGGAAGACATGCTTCAATCAAACACTTCAAAGTCTTTGGGAGTAAGTGCTACATAAATAATAATAATAAAAACCTTGGAAAATATGATGACAGGGATGATGAAGGTATATTATTAGGGTATTCTATAAACAGTAAAGGATACAGATGTTATAATAAGAGGCTGCATAAATTGGTTGATTGTATTGACATAAAAATTGATGAAGAAATCAGTGTACAAGATGTAAGCAGTGTTGAATCAACAACAGAGGATATAGTTGAAATTGAAGATGAACAGGTCCAAGAATCAAAAAGAGAAGACTCTGAGTCAGATGAAGATACAAATACTCATGTAGACTCAAATCAGCAGACGGCATCAAATCCTTCCTCCAAAATTACTCAAAAGAATCATCCTGCAAGTCAAATAATTGGTGAAAAAGAAAAAGGTGTACAAACTAGGAGAAGGATAATCAAAGACACCGAGAAATAACATATAGCCCTCATATCCATGGTGGAACCCAAGAAATTTAATGAATCCAGTAAATATGTAAATTGGTTAAAATCAATGAATGAGGAATTGGATCAGATTGAGAAGAACAATAGATGGGAGCTTGTTCCTAGACCTGCAGATAAGAATGTAATTGGCTCCAAATGGGTGTTTAAGAATAAAATGAATGAGCAAGGAAATATTGTAAGAAATAAGGCTAGATTGGTCTGCAAAGGGTATGCTCAAATATAAGGATTGGATTTTGATGAAACATGTGCRCCCATAGCAAGATTAGAAGTTATTAGAATGTTTCTTGTCTACGCTTGTCAGAAGAAGTTTAAAGTCTATCAAATGGATGTCAAGTCATATTTTCTAAATGGAGATCTAAAAGAAGAAGTCTATATGGAACAACCAGAAGGTTTCCAACTGTCAGATAACCCTGACTTTGTCTTCAAGCTGAAGAAAACCTTATATGGGTTGAAACAAGCTCCTCATGCATGGTACTACAGACTGGATAAGTATCTTAAAGACAAAGGGTTCAAGAGAGGAACAATTGACAACAATCTATATATCAAAATAGAGGATAATGATTTTCTCGTTCTGTTGGTCTATGTAGATGACATCATCTTCAGAAGTAATAATGTTTGATTGGTACAATGGTTTGCTTCTACCATGCAGTTTGAATTTGAAATGTCTATGATAGGGGAACTGTCATTTTTTCTTGGTCTGAAAATTACTCAGAGATCTGAAGGAATATTTCTTTCTCAGGAGAAATATCTAAGAGAAATATTGAAAAGGTTTCAAATGAAATATTCTACACCTGTGAGCACACCTATGGTCATTGGATGCAAGCTAAGAAAGAATGATGACTCACCTGATGTTGATCAGAGTTCATATAGGTCTATGATAGGCAGCATGTTGTACATCACATCATCTCGTCCAGACATAATGCATGTTGTTGGAATGGTAGGAAGGTATGAGTCTACACCTAAACAGAGTCATTTGATAGTTGTCAAAAGAATATTCAAATATTTGAAAGGAATGATGAACTATGGCCTATGGTATCCTAGGAATCAGAATTTTCAATTATCAGTCTATTCATATGCTAATTGGGCTAACTGCATGGATTAAAGGAAAAGCATGAGTGGAGGTGCATTCTTCTTAGGAGATTCTTATTGGATTAATGAGAGGGGGGTGAATTAGTAATAGTGAAATTATAATCCTTTTTATCCAAATTAATCCAATTTTTATATCAATGTTGTATTATTATCCAATAATGAGCAATAAGAAATGAAAAATCAAACACATACACGGTACACCAGTGTTTTATGTGGAAACCCAAATTGGGAGAAAACCACAGAATGATTTTTCTTATATGTCTTGAAGAATTACATTCACTATGATGCAGGAGCATCTCTCCACGTCAACCAACCAGCCACGTCAAGTGCACGCATTCAAATTTGAAGAGAGGCACAGTCCTCATTTTGATTTGAATTGAATGTAATTAAATGTTTAAGTTGTTGAGCTGTGAAGCCATGCCTTTGCACAAGATGTAGATAAGATGGGCCTTTAATGTTTGTAAGGCTGAGATCTAGATCCAGATGCTGGACTAGACAGCCCATTCAATGTAATTGAATAGGGTAGGTAGATTGGAGGGCAGAGCTCGAAGCGCCCCCTCAAGTAAAAGAGATCTGGTATCTCATTTTGTATAGTAGTAGTAATGGTTGTAAGAGGAGAGCCAGAGAGAGCTCGAGAACAACCTTGTAAATAAACAGACATTTGCCATTCTAATATAAACAGAAGCAGTTTTTCCTGCATGGATTCTATGTTGAATGAATGTCTATGAGTGTTCATATGTGTTGTAGATGTATATTGTAGGTTTGCATTTGCAGGAGTGTGTCTGATTTCAGGTGAAGGTCTTTGAGGCTTCATACCAGGAGGGTGTGACAGAACGTTGCGGGTTCTGATAGCCATGCACAGAGGTTGCACTTCTAAATTCTGCGGATTCAACCAAAGACGTGTTGCGGCATAAGAACTGGAATCAACAACTTATGGAAGACCTCAAGGTTGTTGAATACCTTGGAGGCAAGGCTGTGAGGGAAGGACAGAGTTGCAGACAGAATCTCTGGGGAGTTTTGTGAAGCTCTTCTAGGTGGGCATTGAGCATATGTGCGGTGATGCGTTGAGAAGAACTTTGTTGTGAGTTCAGAAAGAAGAAACAGAATCGCTAAGGATTCTAAAGAGCTCTGCCAAGTGGGCATTGAGCAGGTGCAAGGAGTGCACAGAGGACAGAATTGTTGAACGTTGTGGAAGGAGATACTCTGCCAGGAGGGAATTGAGTAAATGTGCTGATAGAAGAAAAGAGAACTCGTTGAGTTCTGTAATTGAAGGAAGAATCCACTGAGGGATCTTTACAAGGCTGCGGAACACCCTACAGACTCAGCAAGAGGTTGCTTGAGCAGAGGGATAGCCAGGAGGGAATCCATATTTCTCCATCTACAGCAGAAGAAAGAAGGACAAAATACCTTAGGGGTCTGAGTACTTAGAAAATCTCAGGAGAGACAGCACTATGTGTGCGTGAAGACTCTGCAGAGGCGCAGAAGTCCAAGAATCCCTTGGGGATTCGGAAGTGAAAACTCAGGAGGAACAATGTTATTGAGAACGCAGATGAGGACTCGAATTCGTAGAGCTCGCAGAGGAAAAAGAGGACAAAGGTTGAGGCCTTTGATTTTTGGTGAATTTTCCCAAGGATGGGAAGAAAGCTCAGCAGTTCAGGAGGGAGCAACATCGTTCGTTGGAATAGCTGAAAATATATGGACCGTTGGAAGGTTTTTCACGTCCAGGAAGGAGTCAGGAGAAGCGCACAGAAGGGGGATATCGTGAGCTGTTGGATCTCATTCAAAAATCCCATCAGTCATCGGATTGGATAGGAGGTGCATGAGGTTTAACCCTTCTCATGCCAGGAAAAAGTCCCAACAAGCATCGGGATATCGACGTTCATGAAATCGGGAATCACCGGGACAGGAGATCGGGGATTTCCATGGGAAAAGTCCCAGAAACGATATGAGCCATTCATTTGGGGAGATGCGTGGCGGAGATCGAGCGCTCGTCGGTACTTTGGCACATCAGAGTTCGACATTTCGCGAGTCCTGAAGACAAGGTGTTCGAGACATCAGAAGTCATGAAATCGCGAGAGGAGATCAGGACCGTCCATCTTGAAGGGACGCCTGGCAGCGAGCGAGGCCTTCGGGAAAGGTCCTGATAGGAGATCCACATCAGAGAATCAGGAATCGGGATATTGGGAATCCCATGGACAAGAAGTCCATACACTTCGGAATGGAAAAGTTTGAAACCCTGAAAGGGTGGAAAGCTCCATTTTGGGGGCCAGTTGTCATCATATCGGTACATCGGGATTCGGCGGATCGTGAATCCTAAGGATGAGTGCATTTCAGCATTGCGATGTCTAAAACCCTGACGAGAGGTAAGACTGCGGTCACGGGGATAGTGGTCATATGGGCCAGGATTATAGCTAGGAGGGCTAACGTGTAAAAGGCGCATCGGTGAATTTTCTCATCGGAGATCGGGATATAGCGGGGACAGAGGTTCGTGACATCAAGTATCGCGAAACCCCGAATCCCGACAAGGATTATGACTGCGGTCATATAAGAGGAGGTTGCATGGACTAAAGGCATAGCTAGGGAGGCTAAGGCAGCAAAGGCACGTATCAGGAGATCGGAGTTCGGGAGTTCGAGAGGACAGAAACTCTCGACATCGGGAAACAAGAAACCCCGAAGCCCGATAATATATTTTCCCTGATTAAGGAAATGGCAGCAACCGGAGTACAGAAGGCCATGAGGAAGGATAAGGACATGTGGATTGGGTACTCATCGGAGATTCCAACAAGGAATTAGAAGAGACGCTTCAGCTCATGAAATGATTGATTGATCCTATGTGCAAGAGCGTGAGGTGGTGGTCACGCGTTCCCACTGCATCAAGTGGTATCAGAGCCTGATTCTTGTCTGTATATTTCAGACAAGGGAGGCATAAGAGGTAAAGAGCACTCTGATACACATCAAGTGGTATCAGAGTGGGAACTTCACTTGTATATTTCAGGTGAAGCGGGGAGGAAAAGGAAGAAGACAGAGCACTGGAGACTCTGTAAGGATTTGTTTGCAGGTAGGCAACAGTCCATAAGCAGTCAGGAGGACTGTAGGATGAAGCTGAAAACACTCTTAGTGCAGAGTGACAGCAACAGGTTTTCTAGGAAATCAGATAGAGACAACACCATGGTTACTAAAGGCCATAGGCATGCTGGGAGGAAGAGCAAAGAAGAAAAGATTGCAGAGATGGATAAAGAGCTCGTTGAAATAAGGGCAGACATAGAAAATCTTGAACTGCGGATGCAGCAAAAAGCCAAGCCGAGATGGGTATATGAATGGCCCATGAAGAAGCCGAAGGTAAAATGGCCAGTCAAGGATTTGATGGTCAGAAGACAGCGTAGGTTGTTAAGAGGATGGATGAGGTATGCTGAAAACCTCAATGAACCTGGAGAGATGGTTCAGGTATGTGAACCAGAGACTGGGAGAGATCTCAGTGAAATGAGATTAGCTGAAGATCTCAAGCACTGCCAAGAGGGCAGAGAGGAAATAACTTTCCAGGTGGGCAACGAGTTGAGATCACTGCGGGATCTCAGAGACTGTCAGGAGGACAGCTGAGGAATTTCACATTGCCAGCTAGGCAATGATATGAGGTCGCTGCGAGATCTCACAGACTGCTAGGAGGGCAGCGAAAGGTTTCCAGTTTTCCAGGTGGGCAAGGAAACAGAGATAGAATTAGTTGATTCCATGGACTGCCAGGAGGGCAGTAGAGGCATCCCATACTACTAGGTGGGCAGGGAGGAGCAGATGAGACTATCTGAGGGTCTCATGAACTCAGAAGTGAGTCGGGATCAGCAGGTGTAGCTGACAAAGGAGGAATATATGAGAAATATTCTGATGATTGGGGGAATTCATATATTCCTACCACTTGCCCAAGAGGAGGCAGAAGTCTTTGTTATAGATGAAGCAGCAACAACAGAAGAACAGTCAGTTGTGACTGTCAGGGAAGAAAAATTGGAGCAGATATTTGAAACTGCCCAAGAAGCAGAGAAGGAAAATGAGCATTCTGAGAAGCGTCTCAATGCATTTAGCTAGGAATCTGAGGAATTTGTAGCATTGAAGCTGATAACAGAAGAATATGAAGAGAATAATGAGCATTCAGAGGAATGGCTCGATATTTTCAGCCAAGAGACTGAAAAGACTGCAACATGGGAGTTTGCATAAAAAGAAGAAGAAGAAACAGACATCATTAGTTTGGTTGATCTATATGAGTAGATTGAAGCCCTGGAGAGAAGGGTGAAAGTGCAGAGCGTGCACATCCAACAAGTGAAGTTGGAAGCTGATGAAGAAGAAAGCATGGGAGATCATGATGATCTACCCAAATGCAGAAAATTTTTGCAGCTGGGGAGACTGCAAAAACAGGACCATCCACTAGAGCAGCTGGACGAAGCGATCGAGGAAATCAGAAGGCTGATGATTCGGTCAGTAGAATCTGCCAGCGAGGAAAGGCTGGGAAGAAAGGAAGCAGCAGTGCAGCAGCAACAGCAACAGTAAGGAGATGGAGCAGATAAACAGCTCCAGAGGATGATTTGGGATCCAGGAGGATTTCAACATCAGAGATGGGAAGATCATGAGTAGGAGCTCATGAATTTTACAGTTGAGGAGTATGATGCAGGAGCATCTCTCCACGTCATCCAACTAGCCAGCCAGCGACGCAAGCGCATGCATTCAAAGCTGAAGAGAGGCGCAGTCCTCATTTTGATTTGAATTGAATGTAATTAAATGTTTAAGTTGTTGAGCTGTGAAGCCATGCCTTTGCGCAGGCTGTAGATAAGATAGGCCTTTAATGTTTGTAAGGCTGAGATCTAGATCCAGATGCTGGACTAGACATCCCATTCAATGTAATTGAATAGGGTAGGTAGATTGGAGAGAAGAGCTCGAAGAGCCCCCTCAGGTAAAAGAGATATGGTATCTCATTTTGTATAGTAGTAGTAGTGGTTGTAAGAGGAGAGCCAGAGAGAGCTCGAGAACACCCTTGTAAAAAAATAGACATTTGCCATTCTAATATAAACAGAAGCAGTTTTTCCTGCATGGATTCTGTGTTGAATGAATTTCTATGAGTGTTCATATGTGTTGTAGATGTATACTGTAGGTTTGCATTTGCAGGAGTGTGTCTGATTTCAGGTGAAGGTCTTTGAGGCTTCATACCAGGAGGGTGCGACAGAATGTTGCGGGTTCTGATAGCCATGCACAGAGGTTGTACTTCTGAATTCTATGGATTCAGACAAAGACGCGATGTGGCATAAGAACTGGAATCAACAACTCAGGGAAGACCTCAAGGTTGTTGAATACCTTGGAGGCAAGGTTGTGAGCGAAGGACACAGTTGCAGACAGAATCTCTGGGGAGTTCTGTGAAGCTCTGCCAGGTGGGCATTGAGCATATGCACGGTGATGCGTTGAGAAGAACTTTGTTGTGAGTTCAGAAAGAAGAAACAAAATCGCTAAGGATTATGAAGAGCTCTACCAAGTGGTGTTTAAGGATAAATCCGTAAGTGCGGACACAAACCGATCTCCCTAGATCCACCTGGATCTAGAACAAAACATGACAGAATATACCGCTTTCCCTAGATCTAAAGTATTGAATGGACAAGAGAAAAAGGATGATGTACTTA
>SNQJ01S0184458.1:6859-18860 GCA_010110895.2 Picea sitchensis
GATGAGCCCATGGAGGGCGTAGATTTTGATGTGCAGGATCATGCCCAATGGACAGGTACCATTTGGACCGGTACACATGGGGAGATGATAAGTTCGGACCTCCATGGGGCTGAAGAGCCCATCAGATGGATGTTGAGACCCCATCAGGGGACAGAGATAGAACATAGATAGATCAGGGGCTTTGCACCGGAGAAGAGGAGGACGTTCCACTAGAGGCACCCTGGCACCCTGGCACAGCTTGACCTAGGGGGGTTGAGCCATTTTTAGTGGAACGTTGGCCTTGGAAGGCCTAGGACGTCATCCATGAGGTCCATGATGTCATCCTTGCTTCATGGACATTTTGGCAGATGGACAGAGCATTTGGCACGTGTGGCGGCTTGGAGAAGCCCAAGGGATAACGTTTTGCTCCTATGGGCTGCATTTTTCCAAGGGGGCTAACGTTACCCTAGAAAGGGGATGACGTCCTTTTGTTGCTTGATTAGGGTTTTAATTTGTCATTTAATGTAAAATAGTATAATTTTCAATATGTTGGCCTTGTTGGCCTTTTTTATGACCTAAAAGTAAATTAGGTCATTGATACAGTATAAATGAAGGATTTTCACCTTCATTTTTTCATCATCTCTCACTCACCACTTGGTGAGGTCTAAAATTTGCACCATATTCTAGGGTTTTGTGTGAAATAGTGAGGCACACTTGTTGAAGGAAGATTTTTCTTGGCATTTTTTGGAATTTATTTTGGTGGAAGGTGTTACAACTTGGGTTTGCTACTTGATTTCTTGGTCAAATGTAAGTAAATTTCTGCAAAACTTCTTGAATGAATGGTTGTAGTTTTATTTCTCTTGCATTTATGGTTATAATTTGCTGAATAAACCCTAGGGGACAAGCACACATTGTAAGTCCTTGTCTCATGTCCCTGTCAAGATTTCTAGCCATTTTGTTTGCTGAAATGAGATAGAGCTTTGCCATAGCAACACTCTACTCTTTCATGCTGAAGAGGATTGAGCCTAGCCTTAGCTACACTCTTTTTCCCCCTCTTCATATGCCAGCTGTATTATCTTTAAATTGAGAAGAAGGAGATGCCTTAAGCCTAGGTTCTCTACACTTGGGGTCGATTTTTCTAGGGTTTGTTGATATAGCCTTGCTGTAGCAACACTCTGCTTCATCAAACCCTCTTGTCTTGGTTTTATGCTTCATTTTCAGCTAGCCGTAATTTCCAGTGAGTTAAGGAAGGAGGAGAGAGCACCGAGGCCTTGTTCATCTACACCAAGGTGAGCCTCTCTCCCATAGGGTTTGTGTCCTAGAGGCCTTGCTCTAGCAACACCTCAAGGCTAAATCTTCTAGTCCTTAGCCTTATTACATTATTTGATCCTTCAGCTCTTGTGTCCTCCCTTTGAATCCATTAACCCTAGGAAACACACTGATCTAAGACCTAGCCTATGAGTGTTATGATAAAAAACAACTCTCTAATACTTTGAACAAACCCTAACTTTACTAATCCTAGCCTAAAACTAACCTCTAACCTATGTGTTGTCGCCTTCTTTAATGCTATAAACATCTCATATGCAACAATTATTTCATATTTAAAGCAATTGAATGGTTGGCTAAGATGTTATTTTTAAAGTGTTGATATTTTTTACATTGAATGCCATTGGCATTTATTGTGAAGTGATATTGTAATCATTGTTATTGTACAAACTTCGATTTGCTTCATCAATAATATCATTTACCAATTGCTTATTATCAGAGAGTCATTTATTATATGAAGTACTAACCAACAAGCAATCTTGCGCATGCAGTTTCATTGTTGCTTTGTTCTCGGGCAGGTGATACTTCTTGGTTATTACTTCCGGATTGGTTATAAACCGAACTTTCTGATCAAGTGGTGACTTGTGAGGGGGGAATTTATCTTTTAGCTCTTAAACCTTTGCCTTCTCAAAACCCCAGGTCACCGGGGATGTCTTCCCTGGGCCTTACCTCCCTAAATAGAAAGAACCATCCCATTATGGTGACATTGGGTGGGATTGGTTCCTGTTACGCCAGTTTGGCCTTCAAACCTCAAGCTTTTATCCCTTCTACAAACTGTGAGATAACAGGGACGTTGCCTGCTTTTCAAGAGGGATTTGGAAATGAATTACCACTTATTCAAACTTTTTCCTTTCTCCATTACAGTTTGGAAAATCTTAAAAAGGACTCTGAAGCTTGCTAGAGATTAGTTTGGTACTAATCTTTCGGATTGTTTGAAGAATAGGTATATGGTAAAGACCGTGCCTACTTCGATTGTAGCACATGTTATATGGTTTACCTGGCTTGAACATAATAAGGCTATCTTTGAGGATACTTCCCCTTCATTGCATTCGGTAATCTATAAGACTTTGGCACATCTAACTAATTCCAACAGTCATCTAAAGCCTCGACTCCCAAGAACAATTATGATAAATTATAGTCATATTTCAGCACTTGCATGGTTTGATGGTGCAACATCAAAATGCGGCTTTAGGAGTGGGGCAGGTGGAGTCATAAAAATCCGGGAGTCTACTGTATATAGATGGACTTTTTTTGTGTGGTAAAGGCACAAATACGAGGGCAGAGCTATTGGGAGCTTGGGTCACATTAATGCTAGCAGAACTTTTGGAGATCTCATGTATTCATATTATGGGTGATTCAAAAGTTATTAGTGTTTGGCTCAAAGACAAGGGGGGTCTTATGGTTAGCTCCATAGAAGGATGGAAGAAAAAAATTAAATTACTTATCCAAAACTTCCTTTCTATTGAATTCCATCACATTTATAGAGATTTTAACACTGATGCAGATAATCTCTCAAAGAAGGCATTGATTGAACCTGAAGGATTGATTACCTACTACAAATGGACAAATGGAGATGTAGGCCCGAGAAGACAGATCAAGATTCATTGATGAATCTGCAAAGTAGATGCATATTAGGGAAGATGAACATTGTTGTATAAGGGCTTTTCTTTGTTTTTTGTATCCGGTTTTTTAATCCAGTTTTCATATTTTCTAGTTGCAGTGGATATTGTAATGAGATTTTGAGATGTGATTTTGCTACTTATCGTATTGTATTTGGATTGTGCTAATAATACCAATTTTTTGAGGATCTAGAAAATCTTAATTAAAAACTGAAAGATATAAAAAATATTATATCGTTAATATAATTTGAGCAAATTTTTTCCCGGAAAAAAAGTGAAAATAATCGTTTCCATAACAATAATATAATTATTAATATAATAGTTTAATTATTTCTTTTACTTATAATTATATATATATATATAATGGTAGACAACCTAAAGATAGAGAATAATCCTCCTTTAATTGAATGCTTAAAAAGCAAAAAATTCATGAGCTCAAATCTAGGGTCACGTTCATTTCTCTATCTTTAGGTTATATATATATAAGCAAAAGATATAACTAAACTATTATATTAATAATTATATTAATAATTATATTATTGTTATGGAAACAATTGTCTTCACTTATGACAATTGAAGCTTTACGCCTAGGCAAATAAAGTGGTGCGACGTATTTATTTTAGTGTAATATAACTTACCACCCGTGCGATCGATAGAAATAAAAGTTAGTGCACAATTTACGCAACTTTATGTAAAGTCAATGGACGCGTACACTTTAGATAGATGCTTACTTTTTACTTATTTTTCGACTTTTTAGATAGATTTTGGATCACTGCGATCGTCTAAGAAGTTCTATTGACAATTGCATAATTATTGTATTACTTAATTAATGATTAAGATATTGGATTTAGTGGCGTGGATTGTAAAGTTTCACTGTGATTATCATAGAGGATATTATGCCTTTATCTTGCTAACTCAATTGGTTTAGATCAATTGATATTGGATTTAGTGGCGTGGATTGTAAAGTTTCACTGTGATTATTATAGAGGATATTATGCCTTTATCTTGCTAACTCAATTGGTTTAGATAATAAATTGCTACATGTACTAATTTATTTAAGCAATTAAAAAAAAAAACCTTAGTCTCATGGTTTTGTGATTTACCCTTGATTAACATTTGCATATATTTATTTTATTTTATTTGCAATATTTACTTTTGATGATTAGATATCTATGGGGTTGTTGCATATGGTATCAGAGCAGGGTTGTACTCTGCGACACTGGATTCGTTAGGACTTTCAATGCCAATTTTAATTAAAAAGTTGTAATTACTAATATAAATTGAAATTGTTTTATGTAGGTATCATGGTTAGAGGACAGAGAATGAGTAGACATTAGGGTGAGGGAGGGAGGGAGGAAGGGCTATGCCTCCTCCAAGTACATCCACACCTGAGGGATCTACTCCATAGGGAGAAGAGCACACTACTGAGCAGGAGCATGTTGTAGTGGGCGATGTCATGGGTATGATGTGATCTTTTCAAAGGATGTTCGAGGCGCTAATAAATCACCTTGATCGTGCTGACAGAAGGGAATCTGTACCCAATGAGGGTTTGCAACGCCCTCTTGTAGTTGGTGGTAGTGTTCAAAGAGAACTCGAGAAGGTAAAATTTCCCGATTTCAGGGGTCCATGGGCAGTTTAGCCGCCTAAGCTTGGTTGGAGAATATGGCAATGTGTTTTGCATTGCACGATTATACCTTCAACATGAAGGTTCATATGGCAGTCTTTCAGTTGAAGGGGAGTGCACTTCTTTGGTGGAAGACACTCTTGCCTCAACTAAATATGGCCATTGAAGATGTGTCTTGGAAATTGTTCGAGGAACAATTCTGTATGAGGTACCTATCTGATGAATTCATTGAGCGCCAACTTAATGAATTCAACGATTTACGACATGGTAGTCGTACAATACCTGAGTATGAGGCTATATTTATAGAGTTTCTCAGATACACTCTACACCTGAACATTGAAAATTTAAAGGTGAATAAGTTTGTTTTTGGTCTCAACTACAACATTCGTGCTAAGGTGAGGATCTTGTTGCCTCATACTTTGCATGATGCAATACATAAATATTTTATTGTCGAGGAAGAGTTGAAAAATGGAGGAGAAGGTAGGAATCCTTCTAGACAGACAGGACAGACTCCACTTAGAGCATCACAACAATAAACACTCGTTAGACAGACTTTAGGGCACCGTGATACACCCAGAGGGCTTGTATTTTCTACACCACGCAGACACGATACTAATCAGAGGACTCCGTATAGAGCACCACTGCAAGAACATCCACATCTTCCTTTACAACAACAACAATATAGATATGTTCCACAGAATAGATCAAAGCCTCAAAACACTAGACCCGTAGATTCTTCCTCTGGAACTAGGAGCACTGACCCTAAGAACAGATTTTGGACTTGTGGAGAACCCCACTATCAGAGAGATTGTCCTATCGAAAAGGAGAGAACTAATGGATTAGTAGGACATACGACAGTAGGAGATCTGGGCAAGGCCCATAGGATTCATGCAACAATGAATAATTGCCAGGCTGAGCATGAGTCTACAATGCTCGAGACTTCAGGGATGATATCAGATAAAGAGTTTAGTATTTTGATAGATATAGGAGCTACTGAGAATTTCATTTCTAGTACTGCACTCAAAAGAATTAAGGTGAAGGAAGTCGAACAAGATGAGTTTAGATATGTAGAACTGGCATCTCGAGCCAAGCAAAAAGTTGGAGGAAAGGTTAAAGATTGTAAAATTAATTTGGGTGAATTCATCGCAAGTGTAAACCTTTTTGTCACAACCTTGGGATACTACAACATTGTGATTGGAATGGATTGGTTAGAATCACACGATGTGATACTTAACTGTAAGACGAAAATATTAAGCTTAATTAATGATTTGGAACAAAATATAGTAATTGTAGGAAAGAAACCAAGGAGTATCGCTAATATTTATTTCTTCCCTACAAATGAAGAAAAATATGTGCAAGGGATGTAAATTGTATGCTATTTTAACTCTTAATGAAAATGGAGACACAAAAAGATTGGAATACTTTCCAGTAGTACCAGATTTTGCTGATGTTTTTCCTGAGGAATTATGGGGTGTACCTCCAAAAAGAGAATTGGAATTTACTATAGATCTAAAAACTATAATAGAACCAATTGCAAGAATGCCATATCGGATGTCGACAACTGAATTGCAAGAGTTAAAGATGAAATTGAATGATTTATTATATTTGGGACTTATACATCCAAGTGTATCACCGTGGGGTGCACCAATAATTTTTGTAAGAAAGAAGGGCGGATCGTGGAGGCTTTGCATTGACTAACATCAATTAAACGAAGCCACGATAAAAAATCAATACTTGTTACCAAGAATTGATGACTTATTTGATCAAATGAAGGGGGTGACATTATTTTCAAAGATTTATTTGAGATCGGGGTATCATCAATTGTGAATCAAGGAAGAAGATATTCCTAAAACAATGTTTAAGGCAAGATTTGGACATTACAAATTTACTGTATTATTGTTTTATTTGACAAATTCCCCGAGTGTATTCATGAGTTTAATGAATGGGGTATTCTGTGAATACTTAGATAAGCCTGTACATGTATTTATTGATGATATATTAATTTACTCTCGGACAAAGGAGGAGCACGATGAACATATGAGATTAGTGTTGTGGTGCTTAAGAGAAAACAAATTATACGAAAACTTGTCCAAATGTTCTTTTTATCAGACAAAGATTCACTATTTAGGACATATTATTTCTTGAGAAGATATCGTTGTGGATCTAGAGAAGGTAGAGGCTATTATGGAATGGCCAACACTGACCGACAAACATACAAGATGTACGTAGTTTTATGGGATTAGCAGGTTATTATCGACGCTTCGTCAAGGATTTTTTAAAAATGGCAAATCCAATTACGGAATTGCAAAAGAAGAATAAAAAATTTGTATGGTCAATGAAATGCGTTGAAACATTTCGGAAGCTTAAATAATTATATATATTGTAAATTATAAGAAAAATAAATAACTAAACTATTATATTAATAATTATATTATTGTTATAGAAACAATTATCTTCACTTATGACAATTGAATCTTTACGCCTAGGCAAATAAAGTGGAGTGACGTATTTATTTTATTGTAATATAACTTACCACCCGCGTGATTGACACAAATAAAATTTAGTGCACAATTTACACAACTTTATGTAAAGTCGGTGGACGCATACACTTTATATAGATGCTTACTTTTTACTTGTTTTTCGAGTTTTTAGATAGATTTTGGATTTGCATGATCGTCTAAGAAGCTCTTGACGACTTAAATAGGCAATTGTGTAATTATTGTATTACTTAATTAATGATTAAGATATTGGATTTAGTGGTGTGGATTGTAAATTTTCATTGTGATTATCATAGTGGATATTATGCCTTTATCTTTCTCACTGAATTGGTTTAGATCATAAATTGCTACACGTACTAA
This sequence comes from Picea sitchensis, assembly GCA_010110895.2. Taxonomy (NCBI): domain Eukaryota; kingdom Viridiplantae; phylum Streptophyta; class Pinopsida; order Pinales; family Pinaceae; genus Picea; species Picea sitchensis. The sequence continues at coordinate 14,266 of SNQJ01S0184458.1, forward strand.
TTTATTTAAGCAATTAAAACTTAAAAAAAAAATACTCAGTCTCATGTTTTTACGATTTACCCTTGATTAACATTTGCATATACTTGTATTATTTTCTTTGCAATACTTACTCTTGATGATTAGATATCCATGGGGTTGTTACAAAATCACTCTTTTTATTTCTCAAGACATCAATTCCATTTATCATTTCTTTTAATTCTTTAATTCTTCTTAGCCAACATGCATTGACCCGCTTCATCTAGTAAGTCGAAGGAAGTTTTTGTTTTTTTCTATGAGCTTCACTCAACCTCGAGACTTACGTTGAAAATGTATTCACAACTTCTCTGAAAAATCCTTTAACCTTTTCCAAGTTCTTTTGCAGGCATTCTTTGAAATTATGTATTCTGGATGAAAAGATAGCAATACTTTGGGCAAGATCCCAAATTTCTTGGATTATATCAATTCTCTTCTATATGGCATCACCACCATATTTTCTTATAGATTGTAATAATCTTGATGATCCTTTATATTTTCTACTCCTTTTCGGGGTATTCTCTAACACAAGTGTAGGTTGGATTTAATTCAAAGGTTTGAGAAACAATGGTCTTGGTATCAAGGCAACTTCTAACTCTTTTATCCTCTTTTTCAACACTGAATTTTATTTTTCCATATTATCAATAGATTGTTTCAAAGCATCTCCAGTTGCTCCGTGTAATTCTGCAATTTTTGGCGGTGCAAATCCATCATGGTCAATTGAATATTTCCATTTTTTTGATGACCTTTTATTTTTAGTATTGACTTTTTCCAACAAAAAATTCTTAGTCTCACGATTGTAGGCTGTGTGGTGCAAAGTAACAAACTCCTCCTCAAATATTTATGGATCATGGGTAATCATAGCATCAACAATTTCCCTAGTTTCTAGTAGTCTCTACACAGACCAATTAGGTTCTTCAATGAGCTCGTCTATATCCATTATGCATGGACTTTCCTGGGTTTCAGGTAAGCTCAATCCTATTACTGATGTATTCCTTTTTCTTTTGATAGAAGTATATGCAACATGATATTTTTCAATATTTTTTCTAGGTGAGTATTTATCACCACCATCATATGACCCTCAAACTGATGATTTTCTTCTCACCATTATGTTTTTTCTATTCTTTGTTCTTGATGGAGTACCCTTTTGGGACGTTGTTGGAAAATTAGGGTTTTGACTTGTCACTTCCCTGTCGTGTTGCCTGTGACCTTCATTGGTTCTATTTATTTCTCCCGTGTCATTTGAAATTTGGTAAGCCGTGATTTCATGGAGATTTAGATTATCTCTACCACCCTTATGAAACTGTTTGAATTTAGTGAAATGCGAAGAGTACCCTACCATTTCCATATGTGCAGTAAATTTGTTATCTGGGTCAAAACTCTCAACAAATTTAGCTTGGAATTTAGGCCCATTTGCTCATGATGTCTTGCCAAATCGTCAAGCTGGGTTATATGCTTGTTGATGTTTGAATCGATTAAGATCGAAATAGAAACCTCACGTGGATATGAATCCACCTGCATTTTTATAGAGGTGTTACTCCTCTTTGGTTGAAATATATATCTTGAATATATTGGATTAGGGAGAATTTTAAACAACAAATCCGAGATCTTTATTTCTTTGATTTATACATGGAATGGTTCTTGATAACAACATCTGATCTTTATGTGCAACAAGAAATGTTTTAACAATAAAAAGATTGAATGAATGTTTCAAAATCAGAATATATACATACTCAACATCATTTATACAACCCACTAAATCACATACAAATAGATGATACAATCATATCTTCTCACAAGAAATATGAGGAAATAATTTTGATCATCCACTACATCAGAACATGAAATTAGCACCTAAAATAGAGTCAGAATTTAGTGTATTTTACTCCATGAATCGGACACCTTTTTTGGCGCAAAACGGGGTGCAATATGGACTTTTATAATTGCACCAGATTTAGCACCGGAATTAGTGCCAGAATTAATGCGAGAAAAATAACGCCAGGAATAGCGCTAGGCTTAGTGCCAGGAATAACGCCAAGTTTAGTGCCAGGAATAGCGCCAAGTTTAGTGCCAGGATTAGCACCAGGAATAGGGCCAGGTTTATCTCCAAGTGTTGCTTCCAGTTTTTCTTCTGATATGCCTCCCAATTTTGCTTCCATTTTTGTGTCTACTTTGGTTTCCCGTTTTACGTCCAGTTTTTCTTCTAATATGGTTTCGAATTTTTCTTCCAGTTTGGCACCAGGAATAACACTAGGTTTAGCGTCAGGTGTTGCTTCCAGTTGTTCTTCTATTATGCCTTCCAATTTTTCTTTCATTTTGGCTTCTGGTTTGGCTTCTAGTTTTTCTTCTGCTATGGCTTCCAATTTTGCTTCCTGTTTGGCTTCTGGTTTGGCTTCCAGTTTTACATCTAGTTTTGCTTCTAGTTTTTCTTCCCGTTTTGCTTCTGGTTTGGGTTCCAATTTTGCTTCCAGTTTTGCTTCTGGTGTGGCTTCCAATTTTGCTTCCTTTCTTGCTTCCAACAATGCTACTTGTTTTGCTTACTGTTATTAATTTAATATGTTTTATTTCAATTTAATTAGTTAAATATATCATGTCTCTTAAATAACTTATATTATTATACAGTAAGCATATAAATGCATTTGAAATATTTTATAGGATAACATTTTAAAGAATTTTTTAGGGAAACGTACATCCATACAAATTAACAACATCATTATACGTATTAAATCTCCATAAAAATAGAATCTACAACATCCAATATATATAAAATAACAAGATAATTATTATATCATGATCATCAACTATAATTAAAACAAGTGAGTCAAATATCTGTAATTTAAGTGAATTTGACAACATCCATCATGAGCTGTAAATCAAAACCATCATACATAATAAATATGCATCCAAAAATCATCAACCACTTTCAATATATAAAATTGATGAGTCAATATTGATAAGATCATCATCATATATAACTAAAACAAGTGAACGTCGAATATATATGCCAGTAGATCAATATCATCTGAAAATGATACATGTCCAACAGTCGACATAAGTCAAAATGATACATCATGTACAAATGATATAAATAAAAATGATAAATTATGTAAGACGAAATGATACAAGTCAATATGATACGTCATGTTCAAATGATATAAGTTAACATGAAACATGTCAAAATGATACAACTCAATAAGATGGTATTGGAGGCCGTGAAAATGATACATATGATAGTAACCATGTAAAGAGGCAATATAACAATATATCAAAAATGATCCATGATGCAGTCTATATGATCATGAATGTCATTGGTTGCTACCAACAACTGCCTCAACATCATCATCACCATCGTGATCATGATCATCATGATCGTCATTATCGTCATCTACATCGGCAATGACATCGTTGTCATTTGTATATGTGTCATCGTGAGCATCATTTTCCATCTTAGCATTAGACCCAACATCATGATCTGGATCTATTTGTTTAGGATGATCTGAATCTTCTGGAAGATCATTGTTCTACAAAAACAAACATTTAGAATGAAAAGTTATTATTTATTTCATACAATAATTAATTTCTTTGTTATATATCTAATATTACAACTTATGAAATGAAATGATAATCATATTACATCATACCAAAGTGCACATACGATAATAAAATATCAAATAAGTTACAACTAAGATGTCATTCCAATGATGTAAAACATTCAACAATTCTAATAAACGTTAGTAAAGATCATAAAAAGATTCTATTCCTAGTCTTGACTTGCCTTGCCTTGACATGCCATGCCTTGCTTTTCCTTGACTTGCCTTCCCTTGACATGCCTTGCCTTGCCTTGACATGCCTTGCCTTGACAAACCATGCCTTTCTTTGACATGTCTTGCCTTTCCTTGACATGTCATGCCTTGACATTCCTTGCCTTGCCTTGACTTGCATTGTCTTGCCTTTCCCTAACATGCCCTGCCTTGAATTAACATGTCTTTCCTTGACAGACGTTGCCTTGCATTGACATGCCTTGCCTTGACATGCCATGCCTTGCATTGACATTCCTTGCCTTGATATGTCTTTCCTTTCCTTCCCATGCCTTGCCTTGCCTTGACAAGCCATGCCTTGCCTTGACATTTCTTGCCTTTCCTTGCCATGCCTTGCCTTGCCTTGACAAGAAATGCCTTGCCTTGAAATGTCTTGCCTTTCCATGCCCTGATTTTCCATGCATTGTCATGCCTTACCATGACATGCCTTGCAATGCCTTTCCTTTCCATGCATTCCCTTGCCTTGCCTTTCCATGCCTTGCATTGACATGCCATGACTTGCCTTGACATTCCTTGACTTTTCTTGCCTTGCCATACCTTATCTTGATATGCCTTGCCTTGCCTTGATAGATATTGCCTTGCATTGACAAACCTTTCCTTGCCTTTCCTTGACAAACCTTGCCTTGCCTTGCATTGACAAACCTTTCCTTACTCATTGAAGCTCATATCAATATGGTTATGATGACTTGGGAGTGGATATCATATTAAATGGTATATCTAGGGGTGGCCCATCTTGTTACATTGATTCTTTAACCCTTGGTGATG